>JAKGSA010003196.1:0-10086 GCA_033558755.1 Philaethria dido
TGGACTGCGGGGGTTCTTTCGGGGCTTTGGGATCATGATGGCCAGGTACGGGGCCTGGTCCGTCGGGGGACGGGCGCGGGCCTCTAGTAACTTCATCACGGGGGGGCAGGGGGTGCAGGGGGGCTATGAACCCACTTCCTTCGGGACCCTCTACTGGCAGCGGTCGGCGACGCGAGTGAGATCGCTCACTGCGCTTGTCGGATGATTCCGACATTTTCGATTAAAGACAATATGGTTACTAACCTGTGCTAACGTAAAAAAACACGCGGTCGCACCATGTGGCATGATTTTGGGCCCGCACACGGCAGTCATCGGTCCCCCGAACACAGTTTCGGGTCAACCGGAAAGGCAGTGAGGGCGGACAAGCCGCGGCATCCACACACACGCGAAATTAAACGCGTGCGGCAAAAATTGAACACTTATTTAACACTAAATACTGTACAGTTTTAGTACGTAATAAATGACTCGTGCCGGAGACGTGTGTACTCGACGGCGGGCAAGCGGTCACTCCTGGCACTGGTCTTGCTGCGTTCAATATTTTATTCCTTTTCGAAAAATGGTTTTCTATTCCTAAGTATGTGATTAACACTTTAATAATATTAAAAATACCATTAGTACAGTAAATAGTAGTTGTGATCATCGTGATGCAGTGAGATAGGCTCTCTCCGTCTACTAATTAATACCTAATTATACTTCTAAGATTAAACATAAAAACATTTGGATTTGGAGTATATATTAGAATATTCAGACTCAATAATTAGAAAAAGGTAAGTAATTATAAAAAGGTAAGGTGTAACCAGAAAGATTTGGTGAGGCAAGGCGAATATTTAGTAGTAAAAATTAAATAAGGTAGTACTTAACATGAAAATAAATGAAAAATGTTATCCTATGTTGAGCGCGAACGAAGTCGCGGGCACCACTGGTATAAAATATTAAGCAAAGGAACGATTATCGTTCATACATTTACAAAATTGGTAAAAACCTTACACAAGAAAAATTATTAAAACAAAGAGAAATTATTAAAATAAAGAGCGAAAACTAAGATACATAATTCTTGTAGAACATAAAAAAATTAGGGATGTATTAATGGATCAGTGGCGTACCTAGAACTTATGCCGCCCGGGGCGATAAGTCAATCAAATAGTGGTTATCATAAATTAATACACATAAATAAATTATTAAGTTATTTAATCAATATTAATTAATACACAGTGCAAATTTTTATAGACATATTTGTATACTTGTTATATTTTTTTTTCGACTGTATAGTATGCTGTTGGCCCTATTGGCCTCGACAGCGTCACCGGGTTTTGTGGGGGGCCGAGCTTGAAGAGCTCTGACCCTGGCTTGGCCTCCTTGGGAGGAGGACCATCTACTTAGAACTGCAGTATCACAAGGGCGCCTCCTGTGAGACCGAACATCGGCTGTCGAACACTACTTGTAGTGGACTTTGCTTTCGCTCGGCCCGAGCTTAAGCCTACTGGGCGTTTGATGCCCTGTTGGATTTTAGTGGCTTGACCCGGTCACACCGAGGCGTGATCGACCGGTAGAAAAGTAAGGACCTCGTCTCTACCGGCGGGGACGGTGTTAGTGTCGTGTGCGTCTGCGTTGGATCCTACCGGTATGTTGCGGATCGTTCGCGAGAGTAATGGCGTCAGCTTCTTCTGTTAAAACGTGTCGAGGCCTACGGGGCCCCCAGGGACGTTTGCTAATATCGTAGTCGCAGGCTTTTACCACCAGTTGGTTCGGATGAGAAGTAGCACTCTTAAAGTAGCTACTGGACAGTTTTCGACAATGCTTTTTTATCGAGTCGAGCTTTGTGTCTCTATGGATATCGATGTTACGCATGTAGTACGGTGCACCCGTGGCCATGCGTAATTAGAGAAACTTATTTTGAAGGACTTGGAGCTTGTAGAGGTCAGTCTGTGCGAACACAACACTGGCATATGTAAATATAGGCCTGACACCCGTAGTGTACAGACGGATCTTATTTTTAAGGGACATCTCTTACTTTTGGCTCAGATCAATGGATAGAGTCGACTTAGGACAAACGACGCTTTTTGTCGGACATAAATTATATGTTCTTTGAAGGAGAGCTGGCTGTCTAGGATGACGCCTAGGTATTTGGCTGAAGTAGCCTCGGGTCCATACCAGACAACAGTCCAACTATTAGACATTCCCATGAATGTCTAACAGTTTGACTGTTGGCATTGTCTCATGTTTATGACGAGAAAAGTACACAGAGGTGATCTTTTCAGGATTCATTTCTATGCGCTATTTAATGAGCCACTTGCCCAACTTATCTAATGCTATTTAGATCTTATTGGCTATGTTGACAGATATAAAGCCAGAAGCATAAATTGCGGTGTCATCCGCGAATAGGGCAAGGCGCGTTCTCGGCGTCTTGGGGATGTCGTACGTGTACAGAGCGTATAGAAGTGGGGATAGGATAGATCCTTGAGAGACACCTGAGAAGAGGGTGCCTTCGACCCTGAAGCGGAAAGAGCGGTTTGATAGATAGTCTCGTAAGATGTGCACGAGTCTATGGCACCTTTGCTTGTTGCAGCGTAATGATTAAGCCGTTGTGCCAGACTCTATCAAACGCCTTCGCTATGTCTGAAAAGATTTTTTTTTATGGAAAGTACAAGGCAAACCAGCGTTTGGGTGACCTGATGGTAAGTGATTCCTGCCGCCCACGGCCCCGTCTAACACCAGAGGAGCTACAGGTGCGTTGCCGGTCTTTAAGGTGGGAGTAGGCGCGCTTTTTGAAGGTACCCTGAAATTGAAATGGAATTGACCTGGAAAAGCTGCCGCAGGTAGACCATTCCACAGTTCAGGGGCACATAGAAGGAAATTCCTTCGAAACCGCACAGTACTGGAGTGCCACGTATCCAGGTGGTGTGGATGGTATTTAAGCTTGTGGCGTATTGTGCGGTTTGAAAATCCTGCGGCAGGGCTCAGGTCAAACAGTTCCCCAGAACACTCCCCGTGATATATGCGGTAGAGAACGCACAACGAGGACACGTCTCTACGCAACGCCACAGTGTCCAGCCCTGCACAGATTACTGGGTCCCCAACGATTGGAATGGTTCTGCGTTGTATGCGATCAAATGGTTCAAGCTGATACTGGGGTGCACAAGCCCAGAGGTGAGAACAGTACTCCATATGAGGCGAAACCTGAGCCCTATACAGGGCCAAACGGTGTTTTAGCGTGAAGTACTTATAATTACTAATAAAACGAGCAGTTTTAGTAATGAACACGTTTGCTTTATTTGACAGTTGTAAACCAGAGAGACAACACAGAATAGATCATAGACACGCTATAGTTTTCTTTTAATACTCATTTCGATATCAATAAACAATACCCCCACTATATCGAAATAACAAAAGAAAAACAACAAACAATTAACCTGAAAACATTGTATCACAAATCTTTACATAAATAAACTATTTTTTAATGACTCCCAGAGTTTTCATAAATTCATAATGTTTTGCCCTAGACAAACCCTTTGCCTTGCCAATAAGTCAGCAGGCATTTGAGATGTCCGAACATATTTAGTTTCAATTATTAGATCATCAATGACTTCTCGAATAAAGTTATAACGGACATCTATGTGTTTGGACCTCCTGTGTGACTGGTGACTGTTAGCAAGCTTCAATGCACTCTGGTTATCATTAAACACAACTATCTTATCACAAGAACCAACTATTTCTATTTCTAATCTTTGCAGATATATTTTAAATAAATAATAATAGTAAGATATGTTGCATAATATTTTGCATAATTAAAGTGAACATGTGAATAACAATTATTAAATTGAGACAAATAACTGACAGAGTATGCTATGTCCTGTCTAGTTAACACAGATAAATACATTAAGCTACCTGTTAACCTTTGATATGGTATATTATCTTCACAAATACTGGACTTTTCAAGATTTAATTTACATTCAATAGGTGTTTCAGATGTACAACATTCAGACATATTAAATTTTTGCATCAATTGTTCTATGTAATGCTCCTGATCAAGAGTCATAACATTAGACTTCCTATCAATATTAACTGTCATCCCTAGATACTGTTTGACCTGACCAAGATTTTTAATTTTGAATTTAGCACTTAAAGCTTAAATTAAACTATCAGTTTCAAACTTTTCATTTGAAAATATCAGAAAATCATCTACATAAATACCAACAATTATCTTTTTATTACAGTCTTTCATAAATACACAAGGTTCTATTTTACTCTTGAAATAACCTAAACTACATAAAGTTTCTTTGACTCTATCATACCAGGCCAGCTTCCTATGTAAACCCCTTTGCGACTAACCTTGCACGATATCTCACTTTGTCATCACTATATTTCTTTCTAAGAACCCACTTGCACTTCACAACTGTACCTGAACTTGGAGCATCTACCAACTCCCACACATCACTTTCACTAAAACAGTCTAGTTCTTTCCTAATCACACTTAACCACTGCTCCTTCTCTGGCCCTGCCAATGCTTCCTGCAGAGTCAGATTGCTAGCATCGTCCAACGCCTTCATTCCAGTATCAGCACATATGTTCAAGTATCCATACTTCTCAGGTTTCTTTCTCAACCTAACACTCCTTTTCTTATGCTGTGATTCACCTAATTCAGTTGATTCTGCATCTTCTTACTCACTTGGGATATATGTCATCAGATTTGTCAACATAACTCTCTATCATTGTATCCTCTCCTTCTGAAGATGTCCCCCCCACTGAATCTAAGCTCTCTTTATTGCATTTCTTGCTTTCTTTTACAGGTATAGATACTTGAGATCTCACTTCTTCCATTATCATAACATCTCTACTGGTACTGACTTTCTTAGTGATTGGACTATAAACTCGGTATCATTTTATGTCCTCTGGATAGCCCACAAGTATCTGCTCTTCTGACATCTTGTCCCATTTTTGGCGCTTTTCTTTTGCCACAAACATTGCTGTGAATTATGCCCAATAATTCACCACTTCTCGAACCAGCATGTCCAAAAGGCAGGCGTGACTGCTTGCCTTCGCAGCATACTACACATGACAATTGGGAAATCTCACTTTTCTCTTCGAGTTCCATGCCATTTACTGCATTAGGCATTTTGTTTAAGTACATACTGTTCACATGGACTAATCTACGATGCCATGTATCCACAGATACTACTGTTGCAGCCAGTACACTCTCAGGTGATTTCAACTTCTATACACCATTTATCAGTGGTGCCATGGCCACCAACTTGTCATTTCTATTGTAAATACTACAGCCACTGGTAGTAAACAACACTCGGTTACCATTTCTGACTAACTGACTGACAGACAACAAATTCGTGGTTAACTCTGGCACACACAGCACTCCTTTGACAATCACGTCATATTCACTGTCATCAGTAACTGTAGCAATTTGCACGTCACCCGAACACTTCACGGTAAGCTTTTCCTCGTTCGCAACAATAATTTCTGTGATGGGATGCTCGGTAGAGATGTTCTTAATCCACTGTTCATTAGCGGTTAAGTGAGCGCTCGCCCCCGAGTCAACGTACCAATCATTCTTCGAAAAATTGCCATTTAGGAAAACGGCATTGAAAGCATTTGTTTGTTTACGTTCATTTGATTAGGTATTTAAAGAATCTTTATTAAAATTCGTGCACTGATTGCGATAGTGTCCGATTTGTTTACATCTGTAACATCGAAGTACTTTGTTTGACTTTGACGTACATTCATTGTCTCTAGTTCCGCCATGACCGGTGTTGCCAATCTTAAATTTTTGAAAACTCGCAAATGCTCCGCTAGAGTCGCCACTGTTTTCTTCTAAATACATCAACTTCGTTTTTATGGCGTCGGTTGTAATGGCGATACCCGAATGCTCAATCGCCATTATCATCGGTGCATATTTCTCGGTTAAACCAGCTAATAATAAACAGCCAATCCACTCGTCACTAATTTGAAACCCTGTTCCGCTTAGTTTCTGTCCAGTCTCCACTAACTGTGTCACATAACTAGTCATAGAACTGCAGCTTTCGAGACGAATTGAGATGAGATTTCTCAATAAACTTATACGTCTGGTGAAACCGGAGTCATCATATAAAGCCTTCAGCTTATTCCAAAGCTCCAACGACGTTTTGACATCCTTTATGTGCACGTACAAAGTAGAATCGATTGTGAAAATCAATTTAGCTTTAGTCCTTGCATCATCAGCGGCTTCTGTAATCTTTCCGGCAACAGGTCTTATGCAATGCTCCATGTTCTCCAAGATCAGAAAATTCTCCGCAGCTGTGAAGCACCATTCCGTATAATTTTCCCAGCCTTTTAGCTTTAGATCCATTGCAATTTACTTCCATATGATTTGACAGATCACTCAACCTACGCCAAAAACTGAGCTAAACTGAAAATTATGACTTTCGTTAAATACTGACTTTGTTAGCTCCATAACCTTATAAGTAATTACTAATAAACGAGCAGTTTTTGTAAAGATCAGCGTTTATCTAAGCCTTATTTTGATGTGTTGAAAACCAGAGACAATACAGTACAGATCACAGAGACACGCTGCAGTTCTCCTTTAATACCCATTTTCGATATCAATAAACAATACATTATTTTATTTAAAGTCGTTGTTTTGGTACCGTTCCTGTAATTAAAATATTAATAAATAGTGATATATCAAACCATGTGGAATTAGTCCATCATTTGAAATTCAATATGTAAAATATTAAAGGGTGAGAAACGAGTACGCATAGTAAATTCTAATCCGATTTCGTAAAGAAAGTACATATATATATACATATCTAGAAAGGATATAATTTTGCGAGCATCTGTAAGCTCAAGTTACAGTTTATTATTATAAGTATTCAAATTAGATATTTTCTTTTAACTTATCACGCATTATCCCGTACAGCAGGGTAGGAGAACGTAAAGTAAGACATTCCATTCCTCTCTTTGCTCGATGTGAGAGAGCAGAAGTCTGTAACGCTGCCCTTTGTTTAAACAGAGTCGAGTGTCGAAAAAAATCAAATATTCTTTTTCTCGAACAGGAATTAAACTTTACAATCTGCGCCTGTAATTTGATTTTGGTCCCACTCAGCCAGCAATGATCTCTAAGGATATATTTTTGAAATAAATATGTTTTTTCAGCTTCACACTTTGTCTCACATAACAGAGTCAGAATGAATCTAGTGTCAAGACACTCCGCTCTTTTCGCTCGAATCAACCAAATGAACCAGCGAAAATCTGTGCCACGTTATGACTTACGGGTGAACCACCAGCACTTTGAAATTCCTCAATAATCGAATGAATGATACTTAACCTGGCCACCACCAATAGCATTCTCCTTGGAATACCCTACCGCGGGAAGCACGTCAGGCTGAGTCACTCCACATTTTTGCCGTCTAAAAACTAGTATAGTAATAATAAAAGTAAATTTAGTATAGTAATATAACATTTAAGATATTTGTACACCAACCTATATTTTGAGAACTCTGATCTTTTTCATAGTAGGAGTTGCCTGGAAAAGATCGCCTGTGGTGATAAGGCCGCCTTTACACCAATATTGTAAACTAATTATTATGTATTTTAATCAAATAATGTTGGTTTTTTTTTTTTTTTTTTTTTATACCACGACGGTGGCAACAAGGCACACGGCCCACCTGATGGTAAGTGGTTACCGTGGCCTATGGACGCTTGCAACACCAGGGGCATCACTTACGCGTTGCCGACCCTTCAAAAACCTATTTATTCCCCTTTTGAAGAACCCCATATTGTAGCCAAAAATGTAATAAAGTATTAAATAAATAAATAGCGTTTACAGCCAGACCAACCCTCTATGTGCCACCAAAAAAGGCAAGTCAAAATTTTAAAAAAATATATATTTTTAGCTTTACGCTGAGAACCTGAGAACCTAGTGTTAAGACACTCCGTTCTCTTAAGATTTGCGTTCCCCACTTCCCGCCGAATTGAGACATTGCGTGCTAAGTGGCGGAAACCAACGCACTTTACCATGTTATCAGAGCGACGAAATGAAAATACAAAATATTTATTATTAATTACTAATATTTAACAATAATTTTGAATTTGAATTAAAGATCAATGCTAATTACATGGTGGGCAAAACTCCATAACACTAACATTCTTAGTAAACATAAAGCATTCAAGTTGGAGGGTGTTGGGTAATTTATGTGAATCGACAATATGTAAATGAGTTTCAGTTGTAAGTTGGGAATTATTTGTGTTTTAGTATCGGGCGCGTTTGATCGATAGAACAGACAGATGGCGGTTCTCATTTGCCTGTACGTATTATGTATATAGATTATGAAGTGATTCACTGGAGGTTACTTGTGGCGCAGAGGTAAAAGCGTGCGACTGTAAACGCGACGGGTTGTGGGTTCGATACCCACTCCAGGGATTTTTTTTTGCTTACGCTGTATCCCGCATATAGCAGGGAAGGCAGAGGGAACCTGAGAACCTAGTGCTAAGACACTCCGTTCCCTACTTTCCGCCGCATTGAGCCACAGCGTGCTGAGTGGCGGAACTCAACGCCGCGCTTTGTCTGGCTTTGTGTACTAATCTCAGTAATTGAAAATACTAAATTATTTCATTTATAATATTAATCTTTATAATATTTAACATTGCAATTTCCTCGCTCTGGTAAGGCATAGCGTGACGTTGAGTTCCGCACGCAATGTCTCAATTTGGCGGAAAGTACGGAACGGAAATCTTAAGAAAACGGAACTTGTCTTAACATTAAGTTCTCAAGGTCCCTCTACTTCGGAGTGGTAGAACACAACGCCACGCTTTGCATTGTTATTAGAGCGAAGAAATGAAAATATTCAATATAAATTATTATAAATATTTAATATTTTCGTTTCGTGGTATGGAAATCGAACCCACAACCTGTCGCGTTTACGGTCATATATTTAAGCCACTGCACCACAAGAGGCGTCTTTTCTATTTTGTTTTCTGATTTTGGAAATAGTCTGATTGTAAAAGGAAAAGTTTGGTTGTGGGTTCAATTCTCTTTAATGAAATCTCTCTATCTTCTGATTTTTTCCCTATTCCCACCCATCCTTTCCCCAGATTGTGGTTCCGTAATGCATTATTTCCTTCCACTCCCATCTAAACATTAGGTCGGCAACACATTTACAGCACTTCTGGTGATGTCCATGGGCAAAGGTAACCACTTACCATCAGGTGGTACTTCTGCTCGTTTGCCATTTTTAATCAATAAAAAAAATCCATTCTTTGCGTGAAAATGCGTGCAAAACAACATATTCACTTACATTTATTTCACATAGCTTCAAGAGAGCGACATCACAAAAGTACTGACCAATTAAGCGGCCAATTTGTACTCTTTTTTAAATTGGCCATTGAAATACTGAAATAATAAAACTTTCAACCGTTTCTGTTGGCGAGAGAACAAATGTCTATTATATTTTATTCACGTTTTAATAAAGAATGTACTGGTACTGACATCGGTTAACGGTAATTGAGGCTTCTACGTAATGTTATAAATGCGAAAGTGTATGTTTGGCAGTCTTTTCTGTAGAAATTGCTGAACAGATTTAGGTGAAACTTTATGGTAATATAGTTTATACAAGAGAATCACAAACCTAGTAAGTAAGCTGCTATAGTTTATCAGTTTTTGTGTAATTTGACCATAATGAAATTACAAGTAAAATTGAAAATTACAACATTGAATCGAGAACCAATTATAAAGACACTCCGTGGTCCGTTTCGCGCCCAAAATAATGTGCGTGTTATGTAGCAAAAACAATACGCTTTGCTAAATGAATCGAACCTACAATTAAACGCATTTAAAGCTAATTCCTGTCCCACTGTGACACGATAGCGTCTTACTATATACCTTAGAACTGATTTAATATATATTAAATCCACATTAACGTCTCTGAGTGTGACTGACACTTAACTTAAAGCTTTAAACCCTATCTATAAAAATAAAAATTATATAATTATATAATATATTCATACAAAAACATACAAGAACATCATTCCAAAGAACATTTTTTCACAATATCCCTTAATCATTTGAGAAATGTACAAGATTGTAATGAGAAACGTTCGCGA
>JAKGSA010003197.1:0-10072 GCA_033558755.1 Philaethria dido
TTTATTGTACTAAAATTCTGATGATGATAATCGGTTGAATAAATTTGGTGTGAGAGCGTAACAAACGAACATATATTAACCTTTATACTATTAGTAGAGAAGTTGGATTAGAAAATAATATCGAAAAAAATACATTCTTAACGAAAATTGTAAGTAATGTAAAATAAATGATTTCCCCACTTTCCGCCAAATTGAGGCATTGCGTTGAGTGGCGGAACTCAACGCCGCGCTTAGACTTGTTACTAAACCTAAGAAATGAAAATACTAAATTTTACATTTCCTGGAGTGGGAATCGAACCCACAACCTGTCGCATTTACAGTCGCACGTTTGTGCTTCTGCGCCACGACAGGCGTATATATTTAATATTTTATGTTTTTTACTACAGAGAAATAAACATAAATTATTTTTTTATATTGTTTTATCATATTGACCGCGTGTCATATACTGTCCCATTGTAAAGGAATAGTCTCTTACTATCATACGTCATAATTTACATAGCTCATTATAAATTTACTATTAACCTTTTCTTCCCTGTGAGTGTGTGACGGGGTTAGAATACAATTCCCCTCCGCCGCTGGGTAGGGTCCCGTAAGAGGCGGGTATCTCAGTAATTTGGTGGTAGGAGGTTCGTCCTCCGTCTGGCTCGCGACCACTGTCATGTCAAAGACGAGCCGCCAAATATATTATGACGTGTTCCGGTTCGATGGCATGTAAGCCAGGCTTTTCCCTTTCCCACCCATCATTTCCATAAAAATGTGGTGGTTCCGATAGCGGACTTAGTAGTCCGCTATCGGACTATAGTAGGGGAGTATAATGTAGTCATTATACTCCCCTTCCATCTGTATCCTCTAGGTCGGCAACGCATCTACAACATCTCTGGTTTTGTATAATAGATGTTCATGGATGAAGGTAACCACTTACCATCAGGTGGTCCTTCTTCTCGTTTGCCATTCGTTATCCATAAAAAAAAAATTAAATAACTGTCATTAAAAATATAATATATGTAGGTATTCCCAAATTATAATTACGCTAACATATAAAAATATGAGAAAATTATGTAATTGTTTATTTATTTCACACGATACACAATTATTTTGTTTTAAATTAGAAAAAAAAAATTAAACATTAATTCATTTTGTACAGTCATTGGATTTTTCAAATACGCCTACGCCTATCATAACTTTTTTTTTTGAGTTATAAATATACAATAAGATCTATAGTAACACCTGTCGTGGCGC
Source organism: Philaethria dido (assembly GCA_033558755.1). Lineage (NCBI taxonomy): Eukaryota > Metazoa > Arthropoda > Insecta > Lepidoptera > Nymphalidae > Philaethria > Philaethria dido. Next base: position 1,240 of record JAKGSA010003197.1, read on the forward strand.
AGAGGCTCAAGCATGCGACTGTAATCGCGACAAGTTGTGGGTTCAATTCCCACCAAATGGAATTTTTCATTTCCTTGGCTTGGTAACACAGCACAGCATACGGCACAGCGCGGCGTCGAGTTCCGCTACTCAGCACGCGGTGCCTCAATTGGGCGGAAAGTGGGGAACGGAGTGTCTGAACACTAGGTTCCGTCTGCCTACCCTGCTATATGCGGGATACAGCGAGAAAATATGTGTGTATGTATCTATCTATAGTAAATAGTCACATTTTTTTTCAACTATAAAAAACTGACAGAATATATGTTAATAAAACTCATTAACATTTTATGTTATAAAACTAAAAACACATTTTATCGTTTGCCTTGTTTCTTTTACATAATAAAATGGTGTAAAAAATCATAGTACTCTCGAAAACACAATAAAAAATATCATCTTTTATTGCCTATACCCAGTGACCAGTAGGACAAGCACGAAAACTTACGACAAAATATTGGTAACGTTATCGAAAGGATTTGTATGGGAATAGAAAAGCACCCCTATCGTGCGTAAGAGGAACTAAAGTTTTCCTATATAAATATGTACTTTCTATAACGATACGAATCGCAAATTTTAGTGCTTGCCCTACAGTTGTTCTACCCAACAGCTCAGAATCACCGAGTTAATTTAAACACGATGGTTAGGGGTTCGATGTCCACTCTAGGATCATTATATTTAAATTATTTCCATTCTCTGCTCTGGTAAAACATGGCGCGGCGTTTAACTCTGCCAGTTCACAACCAAAATTCAGAATGAAAATGTGTGAAACTAAAACAAAACAAATTTTAATTTAAAAAATATATACTAATATATTATGTACACGATTATTGTTTCCTATATTAACAATACTTGGCTTTCAAATCTTTCCTTAGTACTTTACCAGATGGATTCCGAGGTATGTTATCCAAAATTACTAAATCATCAATACGTTTGAATGGCGCTACTTTTTCATTAAAGAAATTAGTTATATCTTTAACACTAGCGTTTAATCCAGATTTTAGTACTACGAATGCTTTGGGAGATTCTCCTTTAGTTGAATGAGGTACGCCGACGACTGCCGCATCGGCAACTGATGGGTGTTCTCGTAAAAGTGCCTCTAATTCCGCTGGAGCCACTTGAAAACCTTTTACCTGTTTAAAATATAAATCATTATATTAATGGTGAAAGATAATATTAAAGGTGAAAGAAAACTGAAGGGAAATTTTGGATCCCTTTTTACGACAATTGTGAGGACGGAAGAGTATAAAATTTGGCGCAGCTAAAATTTAAATGGAAAAGAAGTGCATAAAACAATTACATACATACATAGCTTCACGCTGTATCCTGCATATAACAGGGTAGGCAGAGGGAACCTAGTGCTAAGACACTCCGTTCGCCACCACGTTTCCACCGAATTGAGATATTGCGTGCTGTGTGGCGGAACTCAACGCCGCACTTTACCTTGTTACCAAAACCAGGAAATGAAAAATTCCATTTCCTGGTGTGGGAATCGAACCAACAATCTGTAGCATTTACAGACGCACGCTTGTGTCTCTGTGCCACGACAAGCGTTAAAAACATCAGAATTTAAAATTAATATTTATTAGTATAGATACTTACTTTGATCAATTCTTTTAATCTGTCGCGGATTTGTATGCATCCGCTCTCGTCAGCAACTCCCAAGTCCCCAGTTCTGAACCAACCGTCTTTGATCAAGACTTCAGCGTTTGCTTCAGGATTATTTCTGTATCCACGCATTACTTGTGGACCCCTTACTAGAATCTCACCCATCTGTAAGCGATTGAAGATATCCTACTTAAAAGATGATTATCAATATTACTTATGTCTTAACGCCTGTCGTGGCGCAGAGGCACAGGCGTGCAACTGTAAACGCGACAGGAAATTTAGTATTTTCATTTCTTGGGTTTGGTAACAAAGCAAAGCGCGGCGTTGAATTCCGCCACTCAACACGCAATGCCTCAATTTGGCGAAAAGTGGGGTACGGAAATGTTGTAAAAGAATGGAGTGTCCTCGAATTGTTGTAAGAGAACGGAGTGTCTTAACACTAGGTTCTCAGTAGTCATATTAAGTATTTAATATTATAAATGTGTATGCTTACTTTATTCGGTCCTAATGGTTTTAAAGCCTCGTCAGCAACCATGAAATCAGTATTAGGAACCGGAAATCCCACAGTGTCATAATTTTCTAAGCCTTGGTGAGCTATTGCCAAAACTGGACTCGTTTCAGTCAGTCCATAACCTTGACCGAAGCGAATCTTACGCTGAAAATTTAATTTATTTTAGTACTTTTTACGAATATTACTCACGTTGATATAAAAATAAAATAATCAAAAAGCGAGATGGTTATTGTAAAAAATATACTGTTATTACTTATACTTTTTTTTTTCAAATTGTTAATTTTAAATAATATTTGTTCTTGAATTTCGTTATATTCAATTTATTATTTTTATATATATAAAACTAATAAAGAAACAAAAACTGATAAACACCTGAACTTTGCTAAGAAACTTTTCGGCATCAGAAGCAGCTATAGGTGCAGCGCCATTAATCACGTGTTCTAGGTATTGGTAGGTCTTGGGGGATGCCATCGGATGATTTGACATCAACAAGACTGTTCAAAAAGTCAGGTAAACTGTAAGTTTTATTTCTATCTAGTGACTCATTTTCTCTACTCTGTTCTCTTCTTTTCGCCCATTTGCTATTACCTAGAGATTTATCGTGGCGCAGGGGCACAAGCGTGCGACGCATAAACGCGGCAGGTTGTGAGTTCGATTTCCATTTCAAGAAATGAAAATATTAAATAATATTTAGTATTGTCATTTTCTCGCTCTGGTAACAAGGCGAAGCTGTGCCTCAATTAGGGCGGAAAGTTGGGAACGGAAATGTTAAAAGAGAACGAAGTGTCTTAGCACTAAGTTCTCTGGTTCATCTGCTTACCCTGCATTATCTGCAGGATACAGCCTGAAGCTAAAAATTTATGAGAACACACATAAAAAACTAAATTCGAATTGATACACCTAGATAATTGATATACGAGTACATAGACGGAAAGTGGAGCCATATAGTTAAACTTTTGTAAAAATACGGAAAACAAAGAATAATTTGCTTATTGATAATAAATATAAAGTTGATCCAACGAATAAATTTGCAATGCAAAATTATTAAGTATACCTTGCCTACTATTAATATAACATTGAGATTCATGTACACAATTTATTTTTTTGTAAAACTAGTAATAATTAATAAATAAAAAATATAGTACTGAGCAATATAATAAGGTATTTACCTTACAATTTGTTCCATAATAATACAAACAATAGTTGTTTTTGTTTAATATAAACTTGGTCATGTTTATAAAAACACTTTTTTTACATGCGTTCAGAAAAAAATATTTAAATAATAGGCTTAAAGGATCCTATTATCATAATAAACGCTCGCCTTCTGTCCGAGCTCTTCTCTCTAATAATCAAATAATATTTTACCTAATGGAGGTGCGACGTACAAAATGTTCGCTTTAAACTCTTCTAAGGCCTTCAAGTAAGCCTCTGGCTGAAATTTGCTTAAGGTCACTAGTTTGGTTCCTACCGACATCTTGTGGAACATTAAAACAGCTGCTCCATATATATGAAAGAATGGAAGTATTGCCATTAATACGTCTTGGTAATTCGCTGAAAACAATAAAATAATATTATAATAATAGGTAAAAACATACGGTTTATCGAATTTATAAAGTAACTTTGTGACGCAGTTGGAACGTGTATTTTAAGATTAAACTATATAGGGGAAGGGAAGGTTGCCCCGGGCACTTAAATGAAACGCAAACAAAAATTTAAATACCGAATATTTCTGTGTTATTTCATATTTAATAATAATTTAGGAATTTCTTTATTTATATTAATCAAACTTTGAACTATTATATATTTTTTCAAGAAAATATACTGTTTATAACAAGGTCTAGTTTTTTGTCGTCAAAAAAATGGCGGGTAGCCCCGGACATTTTATTCAATGATGGACCAATAGTTTTTTGGCCTAGCAAACATCACAGTAAACAAATAGTCGATGAACACAGTCTTCACAAGCACAGTCTTGGTATTTCTGCAAAGGTATTCAGTTTCATCAAATATTTCTTCCAAATTACATTTGTTTCTACTCTAGAAAAGGCAATTACAATAACTCTTTGTCTTTATTGAGTTTCTTAGGAATTGAAGTGTCCGGGCTACCCGCCGTTCGGGGCTACCAGCCGGTCCCCTATATATAACAATAAAGATTTATCACTTAGTAATCTAACAATGATTAAAATGCCATTTATTCAAATATTTCGTGAGATTTTAGCATTGTTTTCATTTTTATAACATATTAAAGTCTGTAAATAACACTTTAAATAAAATTTAAAATAAATTTTAAAATATATGGTTTATTTATTCCTCAAGCTAGATTAACTAGATTATCACAAATACAAATTCAGCATAAATTGATATGAAAATAAAAGAATAACAATCTACCTGTTGTCTCTTTATGAAGACGTATTGACGGTTCGTTTATCTGTATACAATTAGCTACGATACCATAATTTGTGAGTTCTACACCTTTGGGCAATCCAGTTGTTCCACTAGAATAAGGCAAAAAGCAAATATCATTAGCTTCTCTCCTAACTTCCTTTAGACATGATTTATCCACATTTGAGTCTTCACTTAGCTCGTGATACGCAATGGTTCCTTCGGGTATGGGATTATTATTAGTTTTACTACAATATTTGCGTATATCTAATTTTGCAATATTTAAAGCTTCTTTTACAACGTTAACTATTTCTGGTAATGTAACCATTACTTTTGCATCGACATCAGTGGCACGTTGGACTTCATCTGAAAAATAAATATTGTTATTATAGTTTATTTTTTCACCTTTCTTCTAGACTTATAGCACCTGTCGTGGCGCAGGGGGTACAAGCGTGCGACTGAGAAAACGACAGGTTGTGGGTTTCGATTCCCCTCCAGGAAGTATAAAAAATTTAATATTTTCTTTTCTTGGGTTTGGTAACAAGGCAAAGCGCGGCGTTGACTTCCGCCACTCAACACGCAATACCTCAATTCGGCGGAAAGTGGGAAACAGAATTGTTGAAAGAGAATGGAGTATCTTAACACTAGGTTCTCTGGTTCCCTCTGCCTACCCTGCTATATGCGGAATACAGCGTGAAATTAAAAAAAAATAGACTTATAAATCAGTCATTACTATTATATTTCATTTAACATTACTATGATGTTATAATTATAAAAAGGAAAGTTTTAGGTATATTGTAACCAGAAAAAACTATATTATCTAAAAATTAGTTATTATACATCAAAATAAATACGAATTTCATGATACGATTTTCTTGGAAACATACAAAATAGAAGAACTGAAAAAGGAATTGAATAAGGTACTTAATACTAAAATATCAAACATCTTATAAAGAAAAACTCACGTGCTGTATAAACTGGATTTATAGTACTTATTACTCCACCGGCTCCCAAAATGCCCATAGCCACAGAGGGAAACTCTGGAATGTTTGGTAACATTATCATCACAGTATCACCATCTCGTATTTTTAACTTCTTTCGAAGATTTGCAGCGAAGTTATTTGATAGATTGAATGCTTGTTCGTAAGTGTATTCTCGGCCAGTTTCAGCGCACACCTTAAAGTTTATTTTTATAATAAGTAAGACAAATGATAGACATATTTTTCCGCCAATTTTAGAGACATTTTTATAATGGCTGGTGGAAACTTTCTTTTTTTTATTTTCGCTTACGTATCTCCTGTATATTGTGGTATGGACAGAGAATTTTGCTATTTTCTACTCTCTATTTAATTTAGATATATTGAAATATGCATAAAAACCCTAAAATTACACATTATACGTCGTTGATTATATTCAAACTAAGAGAATACCAAAATGACATAGATACATAAATATTTCTATCTATATATTACCCCTTTTTATATTACAAAATATAATTTAATTAAATTAACAAATAATTTTATTCACCGTCAATGTCTTTTTCGGCCACTTATCCAAATTCTGCCAAATGAATTCGTCCAGAGTGCAGTTAGGAATATCCACACTTTTATAAGGGGATTTTATAATACCATCTGGTGTCCATGTGCTATTACTTCTTATATGTTGCGCAGTTGTTACTTTTGAAACTTTTTGAAAAACATTTAAAGTTGTGTTTGCAGTTTTCATTATTTTCGAAGCCATTTTTAACTATGTCTGTGAAGAAGAAATATATTATGTTAATACTATGATGATATAATAAAAATTGTTACTTATAAATATTAATTTAAATTTTTTATCTTAGAGTTCCAAATGAAGTAGTATAATACCGGTTGCGCCTGTTGTGGCGCAGAAGCATAAGCGTGCGACTATAAACGCGACAAGTTGTGGATTCGATTCCCACTCCACGAAATAGAAATTTTCATTTTCTGGGCTTGGTAACAAGGCAAAGTGCGACGTTGAGTCCCGCCACTCACTCCCGCCACGTTGAGGCACGCAATGCTTAATTCGGCGGAAAGTGGGGAACGGAGTGTCTTATCACTAGGTTCCCTCTGCTTACCCTGCTATCTGCGGGATACAGCGTGAAGCTATATATGTATGTGTGTAATACCGTATACATATAAAAACGTGAGAGGATACATTTTTACATGAAATTTTACTGAGAAGAAATTTCTTAGAAATCTATGGATTTACTAAGCGGGAGCCGAAGTCATCGTATTACAGGGAGTGGGGCTTGATGCAGTGCCCGGGACTTGCAACTTAAGTCTAAACCCTTCTAAAATTTACATTAACACTCGTTTCAACCGTTCAGGCTCCTGTCGCTACAAAACTTTTAATAAAATTTGATAAGGTCCTTTTAATGCTCCCATCGAAATACGTGCTAAAAATGAACTGAAAATAGTTCTAGAGGGGTCTAGATCTTTTAGTAGGATCTAGGGAGATTTCAGGGTTATGCCTCTAATTACAAATTAATTTTAGACCGATTTATTCCTGTTTGATGGTCCGATAGTCCGTTAGTAAGTTTAAAGTTCTTGTTTATTTTGAAATAATAAAAAAATTTGGCTTCCAATCTAAATATCTCCAAGAAATATCTCCAGTCTGGATGACGAAATATCAAAATCTTCATTAAATTTGTAGTGTAAAAAGTCCATAATCTTTTGGTGATTTAGTGACTGTTTGCCATCGATTGTTGCAATCGAGTTCTATTTTAAACTATACCAACGTCTCTTAAATATCTAGTATTTTTCATTGAATTAGTTTACATTCAATCAACTGTACTTTTTTTTTGTCGTCTATCATCTACCGTTTAGTTCAGTAGGGCAAGCACGAAAATTTGCGACAAAGTACGAATACTATGTTTTTGTCTTTATCGAAAGCATTTTGTATGGGAAAACTCTCCTCTTGGTAGGGGCGCTTTTCAATTCGCATACGAATTCTTTGGATAACGATACGAATACTTTGTCGCAAGTTTTCTTGCTTGCCCTACAGTTCTTTAATTATGACATTGGCGCTTCGAACGTGTCCCGTCGTTCGTTTATAAATGGTAAAATAAGAAAATATTATAAGAATAATAATACGGAAGAGAATTGTTTTAATTAGCTTAACACAACTAATAATTATTGTTGATTAATTGAATACAAACTCTTTGTTCATACATTATTTATGTTTTAATGGTTCGTGTAGATATTTTTTTAATATTATTATGCATCAGCTCAACTCATTTATGACTAACAATTTAATTATTTGAGCGATTAACCGCCATTTGATATTTAATAAATGGTATATGTATTTTTATTTAAATTATTATTTTTAAATGCTTTTTTAATATTAATTAGAAAAACAACAACATCATCAAAATTAGTAAAAAACCTACAACAGTAAAAATGATTATAGGTGGGATATTTGTCAAATTTCTATTATTATATGTATTAGTGATTCTATCTGATGAGTATAATTGTGAATATCAATTCCAGGTGTATAAGAAGAAAGAGAATGGAGTGTCTTAACACTAGGTTCTCAGGTTCCCTCTGCCTACCCTGCTATATGCGGGATACAGCGTGAAGTTAAAATATATATATATATATATATATATATATATATATATATATATATTAGTAATCGGAAATACATTTTTGGAAAACCCGACTTTTCGAACACAGTTTCATTTATTATGTGTAAGAATTGTAAAAATCAAAGATCTCATTAAGCAATTTCTTTAGCAATTCATGGATTCACCGAGTGGATGCCGAAACCATGTATTGCAGAGAAAGGGACTCCGAGCAGATTGCCCCTTAAGGCTACACTTGGGATTTGCGACACAAGTGTAGCCTTAAGAGCACCTCCAAAATAAATTAGCGCTCCACTTTTTGGATTCTTCTCTCTACCTAACCATATTTAAAAAGATCTTGCTAATGCCGCCTTCGAAATACGTGCCACAGTGCCACGTGCCCCAGACCTTTTAGTAGATTATAGAAAGATTACGCTGTTATACCTCTCGCGCCTACTTCTATTACGATAGCTCTACTTCTACCTAGATAAGGCAAGATATTTTAGTAGGTAAACCACTTAGCTTTTTTACCCCAGTTTGCCTGGATAAAATCTGGCGTTTAGTTATTTTAGTTAGCATATCTTGGTAACGCCTGTCGTGGCGCAGAGGCACAAGCGTGCGACTGAAAACGCGACAGGTTGTGGGTTCGATTCTCACTCCCGGAAATGTAAAATTTAGTATTTTCATTTCTTGGGTTTGGTAACAAGGCAAAGCACGGC
>JAKGSA010003198.1:0-10059 GCA_033558755.1 Philaethria dido
TAGATGTCATGAAAAAATATGTGTGTTCAGTAGATGAAGCTGGAAAGAAGTAAAAATGTTTCATATGCAGATACAACTTGCTGATCAGACTGTCAATATTTAATCTACATTCATAGTTGCGATCCTTAACCTTTCCAGTTCTACAATTTGTATTCCATAGTAGTTTTATAATTTTAGATTTTTGTAAGTGATTCTGATACATTAGTTATATAAAATGATTATTTGTTGTCAGTGGTAGTTGAAACTTGTTTGAGTTGTTTTGCTTTTTTACAAGCATAATTAAGATTTTAACCAAAAAAAGAAGACCGATTTCAAAGAAAATGCACTAAAAACTACAATTATTACGAATAATCCAAACACTTTAAATAAATTTAAATAAGACCACATCAGAAGCTTTATCATATAAAAAAAATCATTAAAAATGGTAAAAAAATTATTCAGTTCCACACATTGACCTCTCCCTTTTTTGAAATCGGTTAAAACATAAAATGTGTCTAACATTAAATAATATGATTTTTTTAATTATTTACAGATTAATCTCAGGTTAGGAGGTTAGGACGCATGCTGCTCGTCCTGTGTCGGTTCACAACATAAATTGTTACATTAAAATGGAACCTTTTAAATGTTATCCGCGTCCCACAATCCTGCTCACATAATCCTGGATAAACATTTTTCATGAATTTGAAAGGGTCTGTCTAATATCAGATCCAGAAAATTACTTAGTCATATTTATGACACTTGTGGACTTTACGAATGTAATATGTCACTTTTGTAAAAGTGTTTCAGTTAAATAAAGCGTTCTAAATGAAAAAAAAATCTTATTTAAAAAATTAAGTACAAGGAATTTATTTAAATTTAAGTATTTTCTACCATACTTTACACTTTGTATCCCGCTACTTTAAGAAATGTAGCATTGAGGCTATTTTTATAGTTCAGGTAAAGACCCTTAAACTGTATAAAAATTTGCGCATTTCTCATTGTAAGTTAAAACTATGCTTTAAAAGCAATAAAAAATCATTCGTAAATATCAGTAAATTGATACTCAAGTATGGATTGATATTTATGTGTACAATATCAATAAAACAAAAAAAGCAAGTTATAATAAGAATAAAATTTAGTAGTTATAAATTATAAATACAAGAAAATTCTTCATTACCGCAACGCTATGAAGATTCTGAAACAATATTGTCAATGACAGTAATGTACAGGTAATGATGATTAATGTCTTCTAGGAAATGAGCAATTTTAAATAATTAAGAAATTTCCCACTATGAGTTATAATCGCCCTCCCCTCCCCCGCGCCCCCCTTTCCCGCGACCAGCGCACGCCTCCTTTGTGCCCCCACTACTGTGCCCAATTGAAGAAAACAGTAATCTTTGAAAATCTATACTGTAGATCATTAAAAAGTTTAATGAGTACATTTAGATATCAAAATTCCACAACTACTGTGTAACTTCTACTACTGTGTGTACTGAGTAATAAAAGTAAGTTAAGCACATATTTATTATATATACATAGTAATAGATAAAAAGAAGATCTGAGGTATCAGACTAAATATATATATATATATAGGTATATGCTAAGAGCATACATATGTATATATATATAGCAGTATAAAGAGTATATAGACATATATATATATACATATATAAAGTATACATATTTTGTTACATAATCTGGCCTCCTCCGTACATGCACAATTTAAATAAATAACAACAAATATCATAACACCACTGTTGAAACCAATGTGTCGCAGTGATGTCTGACTGTAGATACATATGGCTTATTGCCGGTTCTGGTCTCGCCATGGTCGGGGTGCTCTCTGCGTAACTCTTAAGCAGTTATGCGAAAGCGAACTGGATTTAGCGCCTGTATAGCAGAGGCAATGCTGCAAGACTGTAAACGCGATTGAAGCCAGGGTTCGATTCCCCACCTGGTGAATGTAAATTTAGTAGTATATTTTCATTTCTGGTTTGGCAACAAGACAAAAGCGTATAAGCACATGAGTTCCGCTCAACACGAATGCCCCACCTGCGGAAAGTGGGAACGGAATTCTCGTTGAAAGAGAATGGAGTGCAGTGTCTTTTAACACTGTACAGGGCCCCCGGTCTCCCTTCGCCTACCCTGCTACATGCAGGTTGCTACAGCGTGAAGTTAAAAAAAAGGAACTAAAATAATCCTACTGACCGCTCGCTTATAATAACTATATAATTTCAGTATTGTCCATATCTCAATCATCAAGTGATAAAGAGTATGTTAGAAGAGTTTAATACTGTCAGTATACCGCGAACACTATCGTCCGGCAGGTGGTAGGAGCGGTGTCTACGCCGTAGTGAGTGAGTTGTCATGAGCGCATTTCTAGACACGAGCTGCATGATGCGTGTTAGCGGTGTCACGCTGGTCATGCATGTGTGTCACTCAGGGCGCGCTGAGATGACGTGCAGGGCGAATGACAGGCCACGCAGCCATTTAGGTGCGTTCAAAAAAGTAAGGTGGACTCTTTCAAATTTGGCGGGCAAATACTGATTAATGATTTTTAGATTTGTTATGTTGGTACATTCTTCCTGAACATTCTTAAGTTTCAAGTGTATGAAAGTATTTTGTTTCATGGGGAGAGGCGTAAAGGTTATAAGTGTTTTGCGTGCCTGGCGATTTTCCTCGTTATCGAAAATATGTGATCAAAGGATTTGCACTGTACCTTTGTGTAAAGGGCAATAAAGTGCCTGGAAACACTTAAAATGTTGGACAGGGTGTAAGAAGGGATATGGTGAAATGTTCTGAGTAAAAATGCTTTACAAGTGAAGACAACCCTTCTAAGATGTTGGAGTGCCACGACGAGCTCATCGACGCCTAAGCACGTCACCAACTCGATGAAAATGTTCAAGCAGTGAAGAAATTGTTCTGGAAAATGTCGAATCACTATCAGGAGAAGCGTTAGAGGATGTTGTATATCGTCTGGGTCAAAGCATGAAATTTTTCTAACGTTTTGTGTGCGGCCGAGACGTGTCAGCGAAGTGAAATTGCTCATCATTCATCTTTGCTGGTGAGAGATTTTTGCCAAAACAACACCACAATCATGCCTCAAGCCAACATATTCACCGGATTTGGCCCCATGTGACTTTTCTTGTTCCCAAAACTAAAGGAGACCTATGAAAGGACGGAGATTTGCAAACAAGAGATAGTGACTGCATCGCTGGAAGAGCTCTCAAGGCTATACCGAAAAGTGCTATGAGAAGTGCTTTGACGATTGTTGGTATAAGTGTATTGTATCTGGAGGGGGATTACTTTGAAGGGGACAACATAAATATTGATAAATAAATAAATATTTTTCTAAAAAAAAATACAAAGTCACCTTACTTTTTGAACACACCTCGTATATATATATATATATATATATAGGTATGAATATATAAATACATAGCAGTATTATTTGGGTACAAGGAACATAGTGCTAAGACACTCCGTACTCTATTTTCCGCCCAATTATGCTATTACTCATTATTTTTGACTGGATTACTCGTGTATATTATTATTTGGTAATAAATTTTTGGATATCCGTCGTTGAAAGTAGTTTAATTTTACACATTTATTCACTATACTTATTATTTGAAAATATTATTTTTAATTATATATTTTATATTAATAATGATCATGGCATAAAAGGTTGTCTGTCTGTAAGCACTGTTGGTTCTTTGTTCAATTAGTATTCAGGGGTATAATTTTATTTCAATTATTTTCATTTCGCGCTCTGTTAACACAAAGCGCACCTTTAAGTTTCGTTGTTCAATCAATTAAATTCGGGCAGAGAGTAGAGAACAAAGTATCTAGACTCTAGGTTCTCTCTGATATGCGGAGAAAGAAAGAAACGCAGTTGCTAAGATTAAATAAATTTTAAAACTAGAACACCGTAAGTACAGTTTTTCAGCGTTGTACACAAGTAGCGTGTCCGTCCGCCTCGGCCGACCACTCCGTATTAACATAACGTTGCTAGTTCCCAGTATTATTCATGTGTAGTAATATTCACGTTTAGCGACATGAATATGCGCCGCCACGGGCCTTGTCTTAACCTTACGTAAATGAGCCGCGGAATTGTTACACGCTAAAGGAAATGTACTTGACACTCAGTTTTAATATTATACTTAATTATAATTAACTTGTAACCCCGTAACATACGTGTTGCCATGGCAAAGTTAATGTCACTTTATATGAAATGTATGTCATACTCATGATAGTGTATGTAGTATTTACTTTATTAATTAAATGTATTTCTGATACATTTTTATAAAAAACATAGACTTTCTGTACTTTTTCTTTATATTAATTTGAACTACGCAAAATATCATGCTTTTATAAAGAGGTCGAAAGTTTTAGCTTCACGTATTAACATATAGATAACTTAACCAAAGTAGAAACAATTTGTAAATATTTAAAATAGATTTGCGGTATATTTAGAGAATCATGGATATACGTAGCTAGTAGACAAAAAAAAACCGACTTCATACAAAATACACTAAAAAGTATAATTATTAAAAATAATTAAAAAACTGCTCATTAGATACATTAGCTATTTTATGAAAAAATCATCAAAATTAGTTCATACAGTAAAAAGTGGTTCCCTACCACAAATAAAAAGACACAGTCGAATTAAGTAGAAAATTATCTTAATTTTCTTCTATTTAGTTCTTTGATATGATTTCTCGACTGTTAGTTCGCGATCTACCCTAAGTTGAATAGTACAAAGTATCTCAATAAATACAATATTTATTCAAACAAGCAATGTACGTACCACCTGCAACGTAACCGCAAACACGCGAACAAAGCGCACATATTTCAAGATACAAGCACCTCTCAAAACTAGTTCAGAACTTATTCTAGATGTTCTCACTTTGATTTATCTTCAATACGAGAGATCTTTTCATGTTTTAAATCTACAATTGTAACATATTTTCTGGATGCAAGCGTCAAGGCAAAGTTTATAATGTAAATGTCTATCTTTACAGTAAAACATTAGATGTTAATGTTAGTATTTTGAATTTTTTTTTATGGTGAACACAAATATTCTTTTAACTGAATTCAAAAAAGCAATGGTTGTCAATGGAGGTTGTCAATTCGACTGCATTTTTAATTGTGTTACGTAGTGTATAACGTTTTACTGGCTATTTTGATAATTCTTATTTTTAAAGTTTTAAAGTGTTAATATGTTTTTCGTTTCCTAAGTGCGGGACTTACGAAACGAAAACCATATTTAAAAAACGTATAACATTTTTTTAACGCAGCGGGACCCGAACCCGCGCCTATCGGAAACCGTCCAAGAGCTCTGAGAATTTCGACGCAGCCGGATGTAGAACGCATGGCTTAGTGGTCAGAGCGCTTGAACGGTTTCCAAGAGTTATACTCTTTCTAAATATGTTGATAATTCATTTTTTATATTGTAGCAAGTATTTCTGAAGGTCTCATTTTTTAGTTAAAAATCTGACGAGTAGTTTTGAGTTATTCGTAATACATATATTTTCAGGGCATTTTATACTATCAGAATAATGCAAATCTGTTATAATTATAATTGTAATATAGTAATAATTTTAATTTCTTTTGTAGCTTCACGCTGTATCCCTCACGTAGCAGAGTACTTAGTGGGCAGAGGTAACAAGAGAATCTAGTGTTAGGACACTCTTAAGATATCCGTTTCTCACTTACAAATTGACTTGTTACACATGTGTACAAATTTTAACAAATCAATGTAATTATGTAACATAATAAACGGTTTAACTTTTAGTCGATAGTGTTTGTATTATGTAGTACGCTCTATTAGAGGCAGTCAGGTAGGTAACAGGTTTATGAGAGCGCGCCGATATTTATCAATCACTCGGCGAGGTCGGCGCGGATGTGATCACGTTAGTGCACAAAAAATACCCAAACCAACGTCATCTGCCTTTACCTATTAACTTCAGTTTTATGGATCCATTTCATGAACGAGATTCAATTTGACTCCAAACTGTTACTGGACTTTGTAAAATATGAGCAAAATAATATGACGTTTTTGTTGTAAAACGTTTTTATATATTTAAATATATCGAATTTTGGACAGTAATTATTATCACTAGTCCAGTAATGATAATTGTGCTAGTGGTGGCGCAGTAGAAACGTTGAAATGCGTTCTAATTTCATTAAAAAGAATGAATTCTATCACCAGTATAAATAAGCTAAAGAAGACAAGAAGTATTATAAATATACAAAAAAAAATATATGTAAAATGAAATTTTATTCAAACAATAATTATGGACTATATTATTATGTCTGCAGAGTATTAACCATAATTAAACAAAAATCGATATAAGATAGTCGTACAAAGTTTTATAATATATTTATAAAAGATACATTTTCCACGAATCGTATTGAGACTTTTAACAAACAAAATTTCAATAAAATACTTGTCATCTACGCTTCAATTGTATAACTAAAAATTATTACATTGTATTCATTTTCGTTTTATATAAACGTGAGTTTATCGCGACGAAATGGGACAGCGTTTGACTGTAAATGTGTGTGGTTGTGGGTTCGATTCTCATTCGGAGGATCGATTGTATTAAAATCACTTTCATTTTCTCCATCTGGTAGGAAAAAGCACAGCGTTGAGTTTCGCCAACACATGCAATGTCTAGAATTGTGGCGGAAAGTGACGAAGTGTCTTAACATTAGATTCTCTTTAAATTTCCTTCTATGAAGTATAAAACTGCTCAATATATATGGCATATACGAGTATTTTCTTATATTTAGTAACGACATTAGCTCAAAATGCAGCTTTCATACGGCGTGGGCGTCTAGCGTCTTAGTATTTAGTAGCATGTCTCAGAGTCTCCACACGCGCGGCGCCTCACAATGGCTAAGTCCGAATTAATTACAGGACATAAGTTAGATTTAAGTTAAAATATTGAAATAGTTAAACTTAACAGAGAGCGCTACTAACTACAGTTACTAAGTTACAGTACTGCAAGTGTTAGCAGTGAGCCAGTACGCTAGTGTACGCTAAGTACTATACTAACAGGTGGAAGGGGTTGTAAATTTTAGGTTTTATATATATTTTCTTATGAAAATAGGTATATTCATATATATTATCAATATAAAAACAATAACGCATGCTATTGATTTTTGTTTTAAAAGTATTGAAAAATCACTTTCACCGAATTAAAATTAATATTTGTTAGTATAAACTAATTTTTGGAACTATTGGATGGGATTAAATAAAAAATTACTGTGTAGCTTTTAGCCAAAGTTTAATACTTATAATTATATATTTTTAAGACAGAGCATTGCATTACACCAACTATACTATAAATTTTAGCATTTTATAAAAGTTACCCCGGTTGATAAGCATTTTTTGTTGACGTATAAAAATCAAACATCTGAAACATCATAAAAAACATGGCAAGGGTTATAAATATAAAGTCCCCACATATGTTTTTTCCAATTTTATAATAATATCAGATCATAGAAAAAGTAAAAGGTAGCGATGTGCAATAAATCACGTCAATTATGGGACAAATGGAGGCTCGGGGAAAAAGCTCGTCGTCGCTACGAGAGCGATCCTTCGCGCGAGATGAATGAGCGGCGCGTGATCGATGCCCGCACATAACTTAGCGACACGCGACGTCACGCGACGCGGCGGTACTCAACGCCGTCGCGGTCTACTTGCCTACTACACTGCATTATTGTACACTATACACTGTGTCGATACTCAATACTATAACGATTAACGTATTTCGCCAGGTGTACAATAAACCTGGTGATATGTAACTTTCCTTTACCACATAGGTTTATGTATAGTGGTTGGTTTTTGTCGTTTCAGACTAAAGGTAGATTTTTATTGCAAATTAAAAAAAATCTAAGTTATAATCAACAACCTACAATTGACATATGTGTGTTTGTTTTCATTTTCAGCGCCATAATGATCAAAATAAGCTATTGTTTGCAAATAAAAAAAGGTATCACGTCTAGGGTTGTAAATAAAATTTAAGACATAAACTAGCTATATGTATTGCACACACATTTTTTTAAACCGCTTAGAATTTATTTCAGAGAAATAATCCTGAAATATTGCAAATTTCAATTTAATTTTTCCTCATATATCACCATATTGGCTGATGATATTGTTTATAAAAAGGAAAATGGATCGGTTAAGTTGTTTTTGTGTATATCCGTTACAAACAAACGCGTTAAAAAAAATTCTCTTTGTAATATTAGTTTAGACACATACTATAAAAGCTGTATAGACTTTATAGTAGGCATATTTAAAGAGAACAGATCGCGTAGCGTTCATTATATTCGCTTTATGTATGTATATAGCAAAAAGCCTAAGCCTAAAGCCCTCTGTTTGTTTTATATTTTATATCATATTTATATTTAAATCAAAATGCATTTAATTTTTAATATGATATAAGAATTCTTAAGAGCAGCAGCACACTGTACAATACTTTTTAAATCTTTTTAGCTTCATGCTGTATCCCGCCCATATCAGGGTAGGCAGAGTGAACCAGAAAACCTAGTGTTAAGACACTCCGTTCCGAGTGGGAATCGAACCCACAACCTGTCGCGTTAACAATGGCACGCTTGTGCATCTGTGCCACACCTGGCCAATACTCACTGTGTATACTCACTGTACAATACTTGATAAGTCATAATCACTTGCTGGAAGTTGTGGCATGGATTAACTAAGTAAGAACAAGCAGCTTGTCATTTATTTTTAAGATAAGTAGAGGAAACTTAATATAAAAACTACAACGTCTAGAACTCAACGCCGCGTTTTAACCTACCACAGGTGCCAAATAAAAAGGAATTTAAATAATAATCATTCCTCCTAAATCGCACTCACAACGAAACTTGACCACAGTCAGACGCTCTTCCACTGCATGTTGATGGTCCCTACTTTTTAATAATTATTTATATTTAAGTCGTTATCACACAGCCATTAATTAGATATATTTTTTTAGCTATTGAATATAAGCAGTAGTGGTCGTATTAGTGGGGAATGAAAACGTTAAAAAAGAACGGAGTGTCTTAACACTAGGTTCTCAGGTTCCGTCAGCCTATCCTGCTATGTGCGTCTCTTGACGCGGCGCTGGCAGTTCCGGTGCGGGAGGGCGCTGGCCCCGGCGGCGGTGGCGGGGGTGTCGCGTCAACAAAACGTTTGATGGTACATTTATGACACGTAACGCGCAAATCAAACGCGATGTCCTCGTAAAATATCACATAAAAACTAAATGAACGGCCGACGTCCATGAATAAAGCAAATATTAATAAGCGCCCGCCCCTTCCCGTTCAGTACTCGTTTTACAATAGCATCGAACGTTTTATATTCTCAGGTATCAAATATATAAAAACTTTTATTAAAATAATAAGATAACGTTTTATTCGATAAATATTATTAAATAATAATTTATATATGTTCTGTAGTTTTTATATGTATTTGTATATGTTCATATATTAAATTTACATTTACATGTCCGTTGGTTTCACAGTATAGGCAATAGTAAAATAAACATAAATTCTATAAAAAACTGGTGAAGTACACGTCTTATATAAGACTAATCCCAGTTTTTTTAGTTTTTGTTGGCATTCAGAAAAATCATCTGTTAGTGCTTTTCTACACTCCATAAGGAGCCCATTTATATAGTTTCACCTGTATTTTGTCTGTCAGTCACTCAGTAATACAAGCGTTTGAATACATAAAGGTTATGTAAAATTTTGTATAACAAGAAAGTTTAGAATAAAATCAAGTTACAGCATCAAGTAGGGGTCATTGTCAATATAATAATACTTGAAAAACGTACACGTTTTATGGCACACACTCTGGGAGCCACATCGCGCTCCTCGCACATCACGACTTAATGATTGTCATAAAAAGTAATCATATCGTAAAACATTATACAGAACACCGGCAGTGGGAGGCAGTGGGGGGAGCGGGGAGGAGCGGGAATGCGGAGGGAGGCGGGGGGAGGAACGGTCCTCGATAAAACACACGCGTAAAATCCTTAAACGAACAAAAGTCAGTAACTGAGAAGACTC
>JAKGSA010003200.1:0-10041 GCA_033558755.1 Philaethria dido
AGAAACAGTAAATTTAACAATATATTCATTGCAACGCTGAATACAAGGTCATTAAAAACTCAAGAAAGACTATTTGAATTGGATTGTGCATTACATCAAATAAAAGAAATGAAAATACTAAATATTATTTAGAATTTGCATTTCCTGGAGTGGGAATCCACAACCTGTCGCGTTTACAGTCGTACGCTTGTGCCTCTGAGCCACGACAGGCTTTATACATAATGTTTATTGTTATTAAACCAAATACTTGTATAGGGTGTCCCAAAATTAACGCAAGATTTGAATTAAATAGAAAATGCCATTTTAGTCTTTTAATAGCGAATGAATAATGAATATAATAGCAAATGGCGGCAAAGTCAAATCTTGCGTTAATTTTGGGTACCTTTATATGTAAAACATATTCAAGTGTCTTAACTTCTTAACTTCACGCTGTATCCCGCATATAGCAGGGTAGGCAGAGGAAACCTGAGAACCTAGTGTTAAGA
Source organism: Philaethria dido (assembly GCA_033558755.1). Classification (NCBI taxonomy): domain Eukaryota; kingdom Metazoa; phylum Arthropoda; class Insecta; order Lepidoptera; family Nymphalidae; genus Philaethria; species Philaethria dido. The sequence continues at coordinate 486 of JAKGSA010003200.1, forward strand.
CACTCCGTTCTCTTTCAACAATTCCGTTCCCCACTTGTAGTGGACCGCCATATTGTAGTGGAGTGTGCATATTATTATTTTAAATAACTGGTCAACATATCAACCTATTCACTACTAATATGATTTCATTATATCGATCACGCATAAATAAATCGCCTATATATTTTAAATACACAAACAAATTACACATAAAATAAAATTTTACGAACACATTGTAATAAGTAAAAAGTTTTAATACAACTTTTTTAGTTGAAGCAGTCTTAGGTCGTTACCTTAAATTGCGTGGGAAGGCAATACGAATAAGGAAACTTATATTTATGAGGATGCATCGTTATAAACTTTTCTAGCCACTTGCCAAAAACGAAATCTTCCGATAAGTTCCACTTCCTCAGTTCCTGCAGCTTACCGTACAAAATGTCGTATCTTTGGGATAACTCTATTGTTATTTGTGTAAAAGTATCATAATTACTATTTTTACAATTAATAATATAATATACAGTAAATATAAATCTGATTATAAAGAATAAGTGCCAGTTTGTTGTGGTTCTCTGCCGAGGCGAAAGAGGTATGCAGGGACCGTAGCGTTTGGCGCTCCATTCTCTCTGACTACCCCGCTAGGGATAAGCGTGAAGTTAAGTGAAGTGAAGTGAAGTTGTTGTGGTTTCTCTTTTTACTTGGAAAAATGATTAAATATAATCATTCACTTTCACGTCATTCAATTTAATGCCTGTCGAGGCACAAGCGTGCGACAGTAAACGCGACAAGTTGTTGGTTCGATTCCCACTCCAGGAAATGGATTTTTTTCATTTCCTGAGTTCGGTAACAAGGCAAAACGCGGCGTTGAGTTCCGCCACTCAGCACGCAATCCTTCAATTCGGCGGAAAGTGGGGAACGGAATATCTTAACACTAGGTTCCCTCTGCCTACCCTGCTATATGCGGGATTCTGCGTGAAGCTATGCATGTATGTATGTATGTATAATCATATATGATCGAATGATGAATTATTTTCATTTCTCCGCTCTGGTAAGGCAGAGTGAGGCGTTAAATTCCGCCATTCAACAGGCAATATGTCGAATTTGGGCGGAAAGCGGAGAACGAGAGTCTTAACATTAGGCTCTCCCTGTCAATCCTGGAGCTATGCAAGAAAAATAGTGAAACTGCGTAAACAATACTTATATAATAAAATTAAAGCATACAACTAAATTAAAATCATTAACTAATTAATTAATCACATAAATAAACCATTAAAACGACTTTCATTTCATAATATTAGTATAAAAACTTTATACTATTTTATCCTCGCTATTTCATTTTCACAATAATTCGCTTTGAAATATATTTAAAAAAAGCTCATTTATTTTATTTATGGTTTCTCAATCTATATTTTCCTAGTTTAGTTCAACAAGTCCAGCTAATTAAAGAAAAAAGCAAAAACAATATAAAGGCTTACCAGCCATGACGGTCGAACCCGTTTGAAACGTGCTCCGGGTTCTAACGCCCCTGAGTAAATAATAAAGGAAGTAGGACACCAGGACTGAATCACGTAGATAATGTAGCTCTTATTACTTATATCGTAAGGACCACAATTTATTAGCAAAATAATTTTGTATGGTACTCATGAAATATTAATTGCCTGAAGAGGTTATGGAATGAGGCACCATTGAACGTGATTGCAAATTAGTTATATTATTGTGTAATTCGTAAATTTTATAATCAGATATATGGCTTTAGGGTTTATTTTAGCATTTTAGATTATAATTGTCTAATTAAATATTTCTTATATTTTGTTAACATTAAAATGCGCTACAACTACAGTTTCATGATAATAGAGAAGAGAAGAAACTCCTTAGCATTCCATTGATTCACCGAGCGGGTGCCGCGCCTATTCCGTTGTGTGGATAGCTAGGAGCAGTACCTAGGACTTGCGATCCAAATGAAGACTTAGGGGGCCCCTTCGAAATGTGCACACTCGCCTCCACTGTCCGAGTTCCTCCCTCTATCTAACGAAATTTGAAAGATCCTACTAATGCCGCCTTTGAAAGACATGCTAGAAGTGATTTTGTGATAGTTCTAGATTAAGCCTATAAAATTCAGTTCATTGACTAGTTCAAAATATTTGTCCTGTGGTGTTCCTTTGAAGTTGTAATGTATAGGAATATTTGGTTTCCATGGAAATGTAATTTTTACGAATAAATCATTAAAATTTTCATACGTTCCTAGAATATTTTTCTTAGACATTACATATCAGGCGGTGGACTTTCATTTACCCTTACGATACACATTCCTCTGACAACCATGGAACTCAAAATCATCTAGTAAATCAAGCATTTACCAAGCATTTACTATAATGTCGAACTGGCATCAAAATTGGGTAAATAAAACCTCTATCTTCAGTCAGCAATACAAATGCAAAAACGTAGATAGTGTCCAGTACAAAGAGGTTTCAATGTAAAGAAATCCCTAGGTACCTATCGGTAGGCGTAGAGCGTCCGAGGTCGAATGACGCGCCCTATCCGATTACAAGGGTGACGAGCATTTGCTGATAAGGGTAGCGACAGACAGCAGACTGTTATCATTTTTGTTATGATTATTTGTCTTACATTTTGTAAAGTAATATTTGAAATATTTTATTATTATGTTGTTGAACGCTTGTGGTGGCGCAGAGGCACAAGCGTGCGACTGTAAACGCGACAGGTTGTGGGTTCGATTCCCAAATGGATTTTTTTATTTCCTGGGTTTGGTAACAAGGCAAAGCACGGCGTTGATTTCCGCCACTCAGCACGCAATGCCTCAATTTGGCGGAAAGTGGGGAACGGAGTGTCTTAACACTAGGTTCCCTCCGCCTACCCTGCTATATGCGGGATACAGCGTGAAGCTATGTATGCATGTATGTATATTGTAGATGTAAAAGCATATATAAAGCGTATTTTTTTAAAAAGCAGACTGAAAGAAATTGGTCTATATCTTATTGCTATCAAATAGGTATTTTAAAAAAATATATAAACATATAATTTAAAATTCTTCGCTCTGGTTGTCTGTTGGTCCTCCACCCAAAACGCAGTGTCTTGAATTGAGGCGGAAAGTGGAGAATGAAGTGTCCTGGTTCTCTCTAATCACTGCTATGCGGGATAAGGCAAGAAGATACAAAAAATATGTTTTAAATGGTAGTTATCATCTTACTACAATTATTATTTACTGTTATTTAGATTTTTAACGGTTATAACCGTCTGTCGTGGCGCAGAGGCATAAGCGTGCGACTGTATGCACGACAGATTGTGGGTTCGATTCCCACTCCAGGAAATGTTAGTATTTTCATTTCCTGGGTTTGGTAACAAGGCAAAGCGCGGCGTTGAGTTCCGCCACTCAACACGCAATGCCTCAATTTGGCGGAAATTGGGTAACGGAATTGTTTTAAGAGAACGGAGTGTCTTAACACTAGGTTCTCGGGTTCCCTCTGCCTACCCTGCTATATGTAGGACACAGCGTGAAGTTAAAACAAATAAATAAATAACAAAAGAAAAAAATATTTACATTAGTCACTGCAAATTATTAGTATTTTCTATACGAATTTCTTAATAGCTATATACCCATTTAAATTTAGTTAAATTCTCGCAAATAATTGTTGAGTTATTCGTAATAATTTCACAATTAAGTTATAATTATATCTATTGCAGTATTGTAAATTAATTATTTAAAAAAAGTACATAAAAAAGTAATTTGAAACAAAAAAGAAGTTAAAAGTTATTTGCTGCTCTAAGGCATCGATGTCGGACGTCCGAGGTCGATTGACGCACCCTATTCAGTTACAAGGGGTGCCGAGTAATACAGATAGGGATGGTCTTCTGGCATTTCGCTTTTCCGAAATACTTCTAAGCGTATATTTTTAGTTTGAGAAGTTAAAATATTATCGTAACTACTATAATATAATGTATGGAAGCTTTTGTTTAAAGATAATTAAGATTTTGACAAAAATAATCGATTACTAATAATTTTCTCAAAAAATAAAGTTATTACGAATAACTCATAAACTACTCGTCAATCAGAATTACTAGCTATCATATAAAGAAATTATCATCAAAATTGTTTCGTTCAATAAAAAAATATATGGTAACACAAATAAAAATTGCGTCTGTCGTGGCGCAGAGGCACAAGCGTGCGACTGTAAACGTGACAGGTTGTGGGTTCGATTCCCACTCCAGGAAATTGAACTTTTCATTTCGGTTTGGAAACAAGGCAAAGCGCGGCGTTGAGTTCCGCCACTGAGCATGCCATTGCGTGTTGAGGCATTCCTCAATTCGGCGGAAAGTGGGGAACGGAGTGTCTTAATACTAGGTTCCCTCTGCCTACCCTACTATATGCGGGATACAGCGTAAGGCTATGTATGTATGTAGACATAAAAAATAGTTGAATTGAGAACCACCTCCATTTTCGAAGTCGATTAAAACAAAGGACACTTTTTACTTATAATTTTAGAAATTATGCAAGTTATAACAATAATAAAATTATCACAACTATAATTTATTTTGAGTTAAAATTTAACAATAGGAATAACTCTATCTAAATTCAGCATTTTAACATACCAATTTGCAACTTCTACAACTGCATCCAAAGTTAAACTGGGGAATAAAAGCAAAACAACGAAGACGCGTATCTGGCTTATTTAAGCAGAATAACTTTAACATAGAATGCAAAAACGTTTTAATTGAATATTATTGTTATAAAGTACTAAAATTATTAATGATTATGTTCTTTCTTGTTTTCTTTTCAGAATTACTCTTTATCATCACATAGCAGGGTAGATGGAGAGAACCTGGGGTTAAGCCTAAGCTTTTTGACAGAATTAGAGACAATGCAAATGCTGACGCCTGTCGTGGCGCAAAGGCACAAGAGTGCGACTGAAAACACGACAGGTCGTTCAGGGTTCGATTCCCACTCCAGAAAATGGAATATTTCGTTTCCTGGGTAACAAGGTAAAGCGCGGCATTAAGTTTCGGCACTAAGTAGCTGCACGAAATGCCTCAATTCGGCGGAAAGTGGTGATCGGAGTGTAAAACTAGGTTTCCTCTGCCTACCCTGCTATATGCGTGATACAGCGTGAAGCTACAAATATGCTAAGTGACAGAACTAAACGCTGTGTTCCGTTGCTCTAGAGCAGGTAAATGAAAATATAATTCAATATAATCATTCCCCCAACAGAGAAGCGTACCCACAACCAATCGCGTCTGACAATAAAACGCTATCTGTCTCACTGCGCCACGATGGTCATGATTGTGTTTAATTTCTAATTCACTGTGATTGTAACAAATGTGACAAAGCAAGATTTATACTTTAGTGGTTATAGTGGCGAGCTGGACCGAATTCATGATTGTTGCGACTTTAATCTCCAATAGAGTAACTTATTAATAATAATAATAAAGCCTTTATTAACAATCTAAAATTACATAAAATATATATATAGTTTTAAATTTTTGACACCGGTAAAGATTGTTTTGCCTTAGCATAGGCCTCCCCCAAACCTTTCCACAAGACCCGATCGTGGGTTTTCCTCATCCACAGCGTGCCCGCGGCCGCTTTAATGTCCTCCTCCCATCTTTTCTGTGGTCTTCCTCTCTTTCTCTTTCCCTCTCTAGGGTACCATTCTACCACCTGTTTTGCCCATTTGTTCATTTTACTTCTAATAAGATGTCCTGCCCATTTAAATTTTAGCTTCCTGACAGTGTATGATACTTCTACAGTATTTGTTTTTTGACGAATAACATTTAGGTTAACTTTATCTTTTCTTTTTATATTAAGCATACTTCTTTCCATGCTGTGTTGACAGACTTGTAATTTCTTTATATTTTGTACAGTTAAGGCCCATGTCTGGCAGCCATAAGTCATGGTAGGAAGTATGCATGTGTTAAATACTTTGCTTTTTAAATTAATGGGTATTAACTGGCTTTTCGTTATCTCTTTTAAGGCCCAGTATCGTTTCCAAGCTACATTTACTCTATTTTGTATCTCTTTCGATGTATCGTATGTTGGAGATATAATCTGCCCAAGATATGTGTATTCATCTACATAATCAATTGAGTCATTGTGAACTACTACAGGTAACTTCAAATGGTTAGTCATTAGTTTTGTTTTCGTCTTATTCATTTGTAGGCCCACTTCTCTGCTTTCCTTTATAAGTTGGTTGAGCATAGTTTGTAATTGTTCTGGACTGTTAGAAATTATTACGAGGTCGTCAGCGAAGCGAAGGTGATTCAGCATTTCTCCGTTTATTCTTAATCCATAGCTTGACCAGTCAAGTTTACGGAAAACGAGTTCTAGCGTCGCTGAAAATAATTTTGGTGATAGTGGGTCCCCCTGTCTTACGCCCCGTTTGATGGAAAACGTCTCTCCAAATTTTTCAGTTTTTATTTTCGCAGTCATGTTTTTATAAATTTCCATAATGAGACGAATATACTTTTTATGTACACCTTGACACGACAGAGCTTCCCAGATTTTTTTATGTTTGATTGAGTCAAAAGCTTTATGATAATCTACAAACGCCAGATAGTAGGGCAATCTATATTCTTTGTACTTCTCCGTAATTTGTTTGATTGTGAATATGTGATCTAAAGTGGAGAAACCGCTGCGAAAACCTGCCTGCTCTTTTGGTTGATTTTCGTCCAAGTTTATAGTAATTCGATCGAGTATCACTTTTGAAAATATCTTGTAAAGATTGGACATGAGACTAATGGGCCTATAATTATTGATGTCATCTTTTTTGCCTTTTTTATGGAGCAATGTTATTGTTGATGTGGTCCATTGGGCTGGTATTGACTCTTGTTTAAGGATGTCGTTGAATATATCGTATAATGAATTCAGTATTATTTTTGAGGATCCTTTCAAAAGTTCATTCGAGATTCCATCTTCTCCTGGTGATTTATTATTTTTTTGAGAATTAATTGCCTTAATTATTTCGTTTTTAGTAATAAATGGTATCTCTTCTACAGTGGTACTGTTATTGACTTCGAATAATGATTAAGGTTCGTCATTATAGAGTTCTCGATAAAAGTCTGTATCGATGTCTAGTATTAATGTGCGGTTTGTATTGTTCTTTTGTTGTTTAGGTTTTTTCATTTTAGTTATCCAGTTTACATAATCCTGTAGCTCTTTCTGTGCTTTTTTGTTTCCCCCAGTAGTTTCTAAGTGTAACATTATTCTTTTAAGCCTGGTTTCTTGTCTATGATTTCTTATACATAAGTTGATTTGTTTGCTTATTTTTGTTATTTCACTCCTATCAATTGGTTTTTGTTGCATCAAACTGTGTCTCAATATTATTAGATCTCTTGCTTTTTCTCCTATTTTATCTTTTGTAAATTTTGTTGTAATAATGTTATTTTGAATTGTTTTTAGTTGGTTTTCCAGGTTGTCATATTTTCCTTGCATAGTTTGTTTTTCTTGAAGCTTATCTTGTAGTGCAGATTTCAGAGGTGACAAAATCATATCTGATAGGGGTAATTTTACTATTCCGTGGGTGCTTGTCCAAGGTCTTCTAGATTGTTTTGCATGGGTCGACATTTTCCCACGAAGCATTCGATGATCTGTATTAAATTCTAGTTGATTTATGGCACCTACATCAGTGAATAGTTTTTGTTTGTTAGTGATTATAAAGTCGATTTCATTTTTAATTTTTCCATTCGGTGACACCCACGTCCATTTCCTGCTGAGTTTTTTGTTAAAAAAGCTATTCATGATTCTTAGGTTAAACTCTTGGACAAATTCTATTAGTCTTTGGCCGTTGTTATTGCGCTTTCCTGATGAAAAAGGTCCCAGATAGTAGTCTTCGTTTTTGTTCCTTTTACCTATTTGGGCATTTAGGTCTCCCATTATTACTACTGTTTTGTATACTTGTTGCATCACTTGCTTTAATTCGTGGTAGAACAGGTCTTTTTGTTCTTCTCCAGCATTTTCCGTAGGAGCGTATACCTGTATTATTGATATGGGTCGCTTATATTCAGGAAGATTAATATTTAGAATTGATATCCTATCAGAAACACCAATAAAATCCAGGATATTATCTTTAAGGTATTTTTTTATTATGAAACCAACTCCATACAGGCCAGGTGTTGTATTTTTAAAATAAAATATATAATTATCGTATTCTTCAATTTGTTCTCCTGATCGTCTAATTTCAGATAAGCCTATAATATCCCATTTTATTTGATGTAATGCACAATCCAATTCAAATAGTCTTTCTTGAGTTTTTAATGACCTTGTATTCAGCGTTGCAATGAATATATTGTTAAATTTACTGTTTCTGTAATTTTTAACCGTAGTTTTAATTTCCAAAAGGTTTGGAGGGTTTTGGTCTCTTACCCCGCGGTGACCAGCCGGGTTGGGGAGATTTTTCTCTATTTTATAATACTTGTTGTTTGTTCTTTGATGGTTACCGGTGTCTAGTGATTCCTACAGGTTAGTAGAAGTTTTCTCTGTTAGGGAGTGTGATCTGGAACGCATATATGCAAATGGGTCTGTTCTTTGTAGTTTAGCTGGGGCTATTATATTTTTTGTCTTCTCCTGTCGTTGTGGGTACTTATCAGGAGATGTTGAATTGCCTCTTTTTCTTTTCTCATTTTCTTTTGGTTTTACTATAAGTTTATCATTCCATATATAGGCTACGTTTCCCTTTTCCCTTTCCTCCTTCAACTGTGGTAGTAATTCTTTGCGTTTCTGTAGGGTTTCTTTGGAAAAATCTTCAGTTATATAAACGTCCTTAGTAATTTTTTTCTTATTTCTCATTATTTCAATTTTCTTGTTATAAGTAGTAAAAGAAATCAGCACTGGTCTTACTTTTCCTGATGTCTTTTTTCCAATTCTATGCATTTTGTTTATATCGTAATTTTCTAAATTTACGTCTACTTTTTGGAATAGTTGTTTCACATTATTGTATAGCTGTAAATAATTTGTTTCTGATTCTTTCATCCCGTGTATTATTATATTATTCTTTTTATTCATATCTTCCAATGTAGTAATTTTTTTGTTAAGCATTTCAATTTCCATCCTCAGATTTTTGTTTTCTTCTCTTAATGGTTTTATTTTTTCCTCTATAGATAACATAATCTTTTCTGTATTAGAAGTAATAAGTTTAGCTTGTTTCTCCATTTCTTGTTTCATCATGTCATATAATGTTGACATAGACATTTTTTCCGACATTTTATGTATTTATGTTATCAATGCAAAAACAAAACGTTTTTAAGTTCGTGACACGGAACTTATGTTGTTTAAATGTTAACGTTGACACTTGACAGTTAGAGGTTATTAATTTAAGTCTTTGAATTAGTAGTAATGTTAAGTTTTAGCGAAAAATAATCGAATTTTATTGTGAATACACTTGTTGTAACGGTATTTTTAAAGTTTTACGTGATTTTCACAATTTCTTCGTATTAGAACTGTACTTTTAATCACTTTTTTACGAGAGCACTGATTAAGGACACGACTGTTCAATCACCGGAACCGGAACTATCCCTCACTGACATACGTTAAAACAATATAAGATTTATGATTTATATTTCTTTTCTAGTTTAA
>JAKGSA010003201.1:0-10038 GCA_033558755.1 Philaethria dido
ATGTTCTTTCACGACAAATATCACGTCATCATTGATATATAGTTAATAAAATAATTATGTATCCAATTAATAATAAATTTATATTAAAATTATGAAATCATTTTACTATTCCAGTAACTAAGGTTATTACCCCAATTGCTCCAGTTAAAGGTCAAGGACTATAATCAACTAAATGATAAGGATGATTATGATTATGCATTAATTTATTTCTCTAGAATAAAGAGTTCTTAAAATAGAAATTACATAAGATTGAATAATAGCTACAGCTGATTCTACTATGAGGTTTTATTTTGTGTGTGTTGAACCAATAATAGCGCTGAGGCTATGAGGTTTTATTTTTTGTGTGTTGAACCAATATTAGCGCTAAGGCTATGAGGTTTTCTTCTTCTAATTGGCTATTTAAACGTCATGAGATCATAATATTTTAAGTTTCTTTATTTCCAGATTCCTCTAAGAAATAGGCGCCGGTAGGCGCCTAATTGCAGAATGGCCGTATCGGCGCGGTTAATCAAATCACGCCACTGCGCGTGTTCCGAGTGAATCATCGCCCCACTCCAATAGCGGAGCGGTTAATCAAATCTCGCCACTGCGCGTGTTCCGAGTGAATCATCGCCCCACTCCGAAATGGACTATAAAAATGCCCGGTCGACGCAGTGTTGGAAGTCTTTTAAGCACTGTGGGCAAAATCTATGAGCGTATCATCCTTACGCGCCTCAAGGCCTTTGTTGAGGCCGAAGATATCATACCCCCCGAGCAATTTGGCTTTCGAGCCCAACATTCAAGCGTGAATCAAGTCCACCGCCTCACGGAAGACTTGATGAGCGCACGTAAATGTAGGCCATCAGCCGCAGTCTTCTTAGATATCGCAAAGGCATTTGATAAAGTCTGGCACAACGGCTTAATTGTTAAGCTGTTAAAAGCAAAAGTGCCAGATAGGCTCGTGCACATCCTACGAGACTACTTATCAAATCGCTCTTTCCGCTTCCGAGTCGAAGGTACTCTGTCCACCAGTCGCCCCATCAGGGCAGGTGTTCCACAAGGTTCAATCTTATCCCCGCTTCTGTACAATCTGTATACTCACTGACTCAATATCTTTAGACTTATTTTCATTCACACCATGGAATAGGAGTATTTTACGTCGTCTAGACATCTCCATTCGGTCAACTTCTAAAGCCAGTAATTCAACTTGCTTTTGCAACGAACTAAGTGCAGTATGTATAAAATTTTTGAAACAATTAAAATCCGCGGCTATTGTTGTCACTGTAGTTGGTGAAGATGTTTTGTTTAAATCTTGTTGGAATTCGCTCATCCTGGCATTAAACATCTCGGCCATTGACGTGATGGACTCCTTAATAGCATCCATAGCTGATAGTGAACTTGTTTTTAATTGTAAGACCTACTTAATCTACTCCATTTTGCATGATCCTGAACATCTCGAGTGGTTAGTCCATTGGCTCTCATGTCCTGCTTCACGACATTCAGCCATCGCTTTCTTGGGCGTCCAGGAGGTCTTACTCCAGGGACAGATTTATCAGGAAACAGAGTATTTATCAGGCATATTTTTCCGACATAATGTTTAGGACGGCGCGCAACGTGGCCGTACCATCTCAAACGACGCTCTTGGAGCTTATCCGCTACGTCACGGACCCCAAGACTACCCCGAATGAATGTGTTTCGTATGCGGTCTGCCTGCGTAACGCCACACATCCACCTGAGCATCTTCATTTCCGTGACGTGAAGCTCCTGAGTGTGCCGAGATAGTGCAGGCCAACATTCGCTACCGTATAAAAGAACAGGTCGGATAATGCTCTTATATATCTGTCCCTTGAGCGGGTCCTTGGGTGGTATTCTGCGGTCGTAGACCACACCAGTGACCTCACGCCATTTGGCCCAAGCAGCGCTTATCCGGGCTTGGACATCGTGATCGATGCTCCCGGACTCGTGCAAGACGGATCCAAGGTACCTGAACTTTTCCGACTTATATATGGATGGTGCCAGAGTCCGGGCTCCCGCATGCCATGTACTCGGTCTTCGACACATTTAGCTTAAGACCGCCGTTCTCCAGCGTACCCTTCCAGAGGTTCACTCTCTGCTCTAACTTCGTCCGGTCCCCGTCAACGAGTGCTATGTCATCGGCATACATTATCAGCCATGGAGGCTGGTCCTGAATATAAGCCGAGAGAGTATCGCGCACTACATTGAATAGAAACGGACTAAGCGCCGAGCCTTGGTGAACCCCTACAGTAATGGGAAAAGGTTTGGTGTCGCCAACAGCAGTCCTAACCATTGACGCGGAATCGCGGTACATATCCCTAATAATGTCAATATAGGCCTCAGGGATCCCCTTGGATCGCAATGCCCACCAGATACATTGACGAGGCACACAGTCAAAGGCCTTCTGCAGATCTAAAAATGCCAAATGCGCTCTGCATTCTCTCCTTTTCTCTCTGTATGCCTCCATCAAAGTTCTGAGGGCAAATACGGCGTCCATGGTACCGGATCCTGGCTGAAATCCATACTGACATTCAGAGACAGTACACTCTCGGCGAAGCCAGAGATCGATTACGCGCTCGAAGAGCTTCATGGTGTGACTCATGATCTTGATACCCCTATAACTACCACAATCTTGAACACTGCCCCTTCCCTTGTAAATAGGGGTAATAAAGCTGTTGCGCCACTGATGTGGCATTGTACCAGTGTTCAAGATGCGGTTAAAGAGATCAGTGAGCATGAGCACACCAAGAGAGCCCAACGATTTCCACGCCTCGATCGGAATGTCGTCAGGCCCCACCGCTTTCCGGTTCTTCATGTGTCGAAGGCAATTCCGAGTTTCGTCAAGGGTTATTGGGGCAATAAGTCCGAGGTTAGGGAGCGGTTCGGAAGGAAGACTGCACGGATGCTGAGTATTCAGCAGCTCCTTGAAGTAGCCCCTCCATCTCTCCTTCACAGAGCCCTGATCACAAAGCAGCGTACCTCGGGAGCCCTTGACACAGAGACATTTGGAAATGTCTTGTGTCGCTTTATCCCGAGCACGTGCCAGTTTATATATGAGCTTCTGCCCCTCCGCAGTTTCAAGTTTATCGTAAAGTGGTGATAAACTCTCACTGCGGGCTCTGGCTACAGCTGTTTTGCTGGCACGTTTCGCCGCAATGTAATCCACTCTGTCTTCAGGGGAGTTGGAATTCTGCCACTCCTTAAAAGCAGCCTTCTTTTTCCGAATCGCTTCCTGCACCTTGTCATTCCACCACCATGTCTCCCTGTCGATGACTCGTCCTCCCCTAGAAATGCCAAGAACTCGTTTACCCGCAGTAATAATTGCTGACTGCGCTCGATCCCAAACTTCCTGGGTAGTTTGGGTGTCAGTCAATAGATTTTGACTTTTAACCTCTGCCAGAAAGTCGGTCTGCATCGGCCCATCCAACAACCACCACTTGATCCTAGGGTCACGTTTCTCGGCAACTTTCTTTTTCGGAGTCCATGACATGTATGTATGTATGACATGATAGTCCATGACAAGAAGACGATGTTGGGCCGTAAGGCTTTCACCAGGAATGACCTTACAGTTAGTGACCTTGCCTATATGACACCGTCTGGTCAGCAGATAATCTATTTGAATTGAGTGGGACCCGCTCTTATACGTGCTGGAATTAAGTTGCTGGGAATTCTTTTGGAAGAACGTGTTCACGATGGCCAAGTCAGACGCAATACAGGTTCTCAGAGTATTTTCTCCCTCCGCATTGCGACGACCATAACCAAAATCACCGTGAACACGCTCATACGTGTCCCCAGTCCTGCCCACGTGGCCGTTTAAGTCCCCCCCAACTATGATTACCTCGGTAAGTGGTATGGCGCATAGCACCCCTTAAAACTGCTCCCAGAATGACTCCTTTTCGGCGCCACTACAACCCGCCTGAGGGGCATAGGCGCTGATCAAGTTGGTGATGACACCCTCAGTCAGTACCCTTACCCGCATCAAACGATCGCAGCGACGGTCGACTTCGAGGAGACCACTCTGAAGCTCTTCAGAGAGCACTACCGCCACACCGGCCTTACCCGAGGGCGACCCAGTGTATATAAGCTGGTAACCCTGTCCGATGTTACGGGACTTATTGCCTTTCCAGCGTGTTTCCTGTAGGGAGACACACTGAACCCGACGTCTCACGAGTACATCTGCGAGTTCTCTGCATCGTCCGGTTAGAGAGCCAATATTCCATGTTGCAAAGCGGAGTTTCTTTCTGGGTACTTGCGTCTTTAGCCGTGCCCGTACTTGACACGGTAGCCCTTGCCCACTTATCGCAGGTGTAGGGCGATGTGCCTGCGCGTCGTTTAACGGCAACGCCCTAGCCATACTTAGCATTTTTCTTAATCTTTCCATTTGATTGGCGAAGATTGGTTTTATTGGAGCGACTGTCATCTGACCTCCAAAACCCATTATGGGTAAAACCAAGGGAGAGGATAAGTCAAGAAAGGAAAAGAGAGAAGGAGATAAGGACAGGGGGGTGCGCAATGAAAGGACACCACTTTCATGGATTGGATGATAGGAGTATGATAGTGGTGGCTCGAGGATCCGGGGTCGCGTACCCGTATGACCTAAACCAAGTATCGGGCAGATACTTGACAGGACACCCTCTGGATGAAATAATACTTTTCTTTCAGTACTTCTGTACTGAGGGAAGCATTTTTTTTTTGTAACTTCACGCTGTATCCCGCATATAGCGAGGTAGGCAGAAGGAACCAGAGAAACTAGTGTTAAGACACTCCATTCTCTTTCAACAATTCCGTTCCCCACTTTCCGCCGAATTGAGGTAAAAATATTTACTTTGCATAAATAAATTCATAATATGCAATTAGTAATTATTATATTTAATTTTTTTATCGGTTTGATATGACAAAGCGCAGTGGTCAGATCCGTCACCTTACATTTCAGTACAATAGCTGCAATCGAATTTTTAATCATTTTTCAGCGTCAATTTTCATAAAGCAAGCTATCTACTTCATGTACTATAATTGCATAATGCTGCTGCAGTTACGCTTCATGTTTGTTATATTGTACTTGAACGAAACTATTAACACACTTAGTAATCATTTACAAACATTGACATTTAAAGTAAAGGCGAATAGTGAGTATTGTACTGTATGGATTTTATCTATTATCGTTTTGTAAAATAGGAATAAATGATAGTCTATTTTTAAAGTAAGTTTTAGACTATTAACTTTTTTTTTTAACTTCACGCTGTATCCCGCATATAGCGGGGTAGGCAGAGGGAACCAGAGAACCTAGTGTTAAGACACTCCATTCTCTTTCAACACATTCCGTTCCCCACTTTCAACAATTCCGTTCCCCACTTTCCACCGAATTGAGGCATTGCGGGTTGAGTGACGGAACTCAACGCCGCGCTTTGCCTTGTTAACAAAGCCAAGAAATGAAAATACTAAATTTTACATTTCCTAGAGTGGGGATCGAGCCCACAACCAACAACCACAAACAACAACAACATTTACAGTCGCACGCTTGTGCCTCTGCGCCACGACAAGCGTTATAAAATTTAATATTAATAAAAAATCCCACAACACTAATTTTGTTCGTATTTTTCACGGCATTACTAGTTTGCCCTTGCTATTTAACTGATGAAGTTATATTATTCTTAAATTATGATAAAAGTTACAAGAATTTTGTTTTAGATACTTTTATTTTATGGTATATTTAAATATCATAATGTTCTTAGATCCACTGGAAACTAGAATTAAAATTGAAAATATGGCAAACATAACAATACAACGACTATGCCGAACATATATCCATATATGTGAACTCCTCAAGAAGATTGAAGACCAAGACGGAATGCTTATTTTAAGTGTCCTTATTTTCCTTTTAATTGATATTATGGACGCGCTATTCCTTATATTATCGTCACTTATGTCAAGAGGTATTTTAATTTTTAAACGTAGTTTATTTGATTTATGCATATTACACGTATTTAATACTCGTAGAGAATGTATCATATGTTAAGGTTTCTATTTGATATAATTTTTTTCAATGGTACAAATATTTTGAAATTTTATATAAAAATTTTAATGCGATCCAAAAAAGTATAATTCTAAATGGAATAAATGTCTTATGCTTATGCAAATATGTTGCGTGATGAATTATACATTTCAGAAAAAGTTACGATGAGTTTTGTAACTGATAACATGCTAGAAATGTTTTGGATCATTTTCAGAGGATCGATAATAGTAATACTGGTAGAGCCTTGTCACCAGACTCGAGAAAAGGTAAGTATATTATTATGTTTATATATTAAAATGATGATGATGATGTCCTCCTAGACGTATCCGTCGACGGCGACACACTGATTTGCCAGGTGTCATCTGCGCGGGAATATGTTATAGTACGTAAGTGTGTGCGCATACACAGACGCACTCTCTCGTCCGCTCGTTCCTTATTCCAATGGAACGGAGTACCGCTACGATCAGAGGAACGATTGGATGCAATGTCTGGCCGACGGTAACTGCACACGCCCTCTACCGTCGCCCTGGGCCATCCACCTTGCCTTGCTGGTTCGCCAACTCCGCCAGGCCGTTTTGCACTATCTGCGTTGGGCTGCCATCCTCGCCACCGAACCAGACTTTTGTGCTTAGCAGGAGGGAACTGCTTAGTTGGACTTCTGCATTTTTTTATTGATCCTTTTTTATCACTTTTATTAACTAAATCTTGATGTATTTTATTTGTATGGATTTCTTCTCGTTCGTTTTCTAAATATTTGGTTTTGTATTTCACTGAAATTTTAGCATTTATTATTATTTATAGCAAATTAAATATTAAAATAATGCTATTATAAATGATGATCACGATGATAATGACTTTGTTGATGATGGTGAAAGAATCATAAAATACATGGAGATATAGACTTTATTTAAGTGAAAAACAACTATGGAATTATATTTCAATCGTGAGGTGGTTTATAATACTTTCCACGATATTTTTAAATTCTGGATGATACTTATAATGCGTGCAAATATTGAAAAAATATTTTATTTTCGTTTACATGAAACTTAACTAAACTACTTCTTATAACAGCTGGGAGCACTTCAAGTTATGATAAGCAATCTTTTATGCGTTTCCACAAATAAAATGCTTAGAAGAGAATTATACAAGTTTTCTCGTCATGTTCGGATTAATATACCTGTATTCTCTCCTCTCGGAATGTTTCCTTTTACGAGACAACAGTTAGTATTTGTAAGTTGGCTTGTATTTCTGAAATTATGTATGTAGCTGAGGTATGTCTTGTGGCAGTTTGTTATAATCATATTTAATTAATTTCTTAACCAAACAGAATGTTACCAAATTACATTTAGTTTGATACTTATCAACTATGATAATATTCAGAATCTACTGTTTTATTAAAATGTATTATTTTTTCAGTTAAGCAGTCTACTCTTCACATTTGTCGTTATTATCACACAGTTTCGTCTTAAAGATCAAATTGGAAATCAGTCGATGCATTAGAAAATATGTTAGTGTGTAAGTAGATACATATTTTTTTTTTCTTTTTTTTTTTTTATACCACGACGGTGGCAACAAGGCACACGGCCCACCTGATGGTAAGTGGTTACCGTGGCCTATGGACGCTTGCAACACCAGGGGCATCACTTACGCGTTGCCGACCCTTCAAAAACCAATTTATTTATTTATGAGATTTTAAAAGATCGACAGAAAGACAGCGTCAACAACCAGTCATTTGTTTATACATTCTTGACCTACCGTTGTTAAATTCCAAAGAAATTATTTGAAATTTTACAATTTCAGAAGCAATAGCAATTAGTAAGGATACTAATTGCTATTCTTATTCTCTTATGTTGAAATGTGTTAATAGATTTTGCCGATCTCTTAACAATTTCACCAGATCTGACTCCATATATCTCATAATCCATCTATCTCGCATCTATATCGGCGCATAATGATTTTTAAAAATAGTTTAAGCTGTTTTTTATTATATATTTCAATATTTTTATTTTTTATTATTGTATTTTGTCTTAACCTAATTTTAATTGTAAAATAATGTATAAGTATACAGTTGGAGCATGTTGTGTCTGCCTGTAAGTGGATTAACCCTGCAATGTAATTTTTAGAACTTGTATGTATGTGAATTTATATGTCTATTCTGTTGGCAGACCTAATAAATAAATAAATAAATAAATAAATAAATAAATAAATAACTAAATAAATAAATAAATAAATAAATACTAACACATTAAGATTAGTATCCTCACAAGAGAAGAAGGAGTACGAGAACTAAAGGATTCACAGAAATTGACTCGACCAAGATTTTTTTTCAAATCAGGGTTGTACATATCTATTGTAAATACTTATTTGTTTTGTTTTAGGTGAAGGTAACTAGTGGATATTTTTAAGCAAACAATTTATCATTATGAAACTTAATCTCTTTTTTACCGATCATCATCATCTTCGTATGTTCTCGGTTCAACGTGACATGGCGAAGTGATGTGTTCTCGTTCGATGTACTATAATTAAAGAACTGAATTGAACTGAATAAATATAAAAGCAAATACAATGGGCGCCGGTGGTCGCTTACCATCAGGTGACTCGAATGCTCTTTTGCCTTGTCAATCCCAAAAAAAAGACGTTAACATATTCTTATATGAGGAGGGGTGCTGTCTCCTTCAATGAAACTTTCATGATTGCTCATGATATCTATTTATTTACTCCAATAGTCGCAGACTTAATTTAAACAAAACTATAAACTTCAGAGGTGTGGTCCGCTTGAGCTCCTCGGATAGAATGTTCCAACACTTTTTTTTTTTCGACTGTGTAGTATGCTGTCGGCCATCCAACACTGCGACGACCGGGCATTTTATAGCCCATTTCAGAGTGGGGCGATGATTCACTCGGAACACGCGCAGTGGCGTGATTTGATTAACCGCGCCGATATTTTTTTGATTCACTCGGAACACGCGCAGTGGCGTGTTTTGATTAACCGCGCCGATATTGGAGTGGGGCGACGATTCACTCAGAACACGCGCAGTGGCGTGTTTTGATTAACCGCGCCGATAAACATAACTCAGCATAATGCACCACTGATTCGTATTATGTGCTATGTTAGAAAATATAGCAGCATATTCAACGTAATGACCACCATAACCATAAGAAATAAACCGTTATAATCTTATTAAAAAAAATTATTATTTTTAAAACCGTTGTTTTTTTTCGCCTTTTCATCTAGTATAGGTCTGGTACCAGACACCGGCAAAATAAAAATAATTTATATATATACTCTCTTTCTCCCTTTCCTAATTGTCAAACGAGATCTATTCAAAAAAATATAATAATCCATGTGCATTCTATATGAAGTTAAAGGAAGACTAAAGCATTGTTACTTATAATATACTATGAATCTCCCCATAGAAAAATAAATATTTTTGTGCGCCAAAAAATTGCCTATTCTTGAGCTAACTAATTTTATTTAAAAAGAAAATCATAACACACCATTGCTTCGCTGAAACCTGAAAGAAGGACAAATAAACATACAAACTCACATTTGTAATATTAATTTATATTAAATTTGAATAATAGCTGCACTATTTCTAGAATTGGTACAATAACATTGTATTCCCTACAATTTTAAAAATAGTGCAGCTATTGCAATTGAAAAGTAAATATCAATTTTATTTTCTATCTGTATTGACATTTTGATCACAATATTGATAATGGCATACAATTTACATATTAGATTATATATAAAGATAAAGTTTGTTGTATTGTTGAAGTACCTATATTTTATATATCGATATTTAGTTTTACTTAAATGTTCATTAAAATGACTCGGAAAATGTAAAATATTTGTAAGCATTTCTTTAAAGTTGGTTGGTTGGTATAAGATGTTGTTTTCTACTATACATAATTAGTTAAGAGAAACTGGTCTTGGATTTGTATGCCTAAGAATTATAGTTTCTTTTTTTTTTAGCTTCGTGCTGTATCCTGCATATAGTATCCTGCATATAGTATCCTGCATATAGTAT
>JAKGSA010003204.1:0-10034 GCA_033558755.1 Philaethria dido
CAACATAACTCCCTTCCTGCGAGGGTTAGAGTCACAAAATTAAGTGTGTCGCTATTTTAGATGAAAAGCAATATAAAAATGGTAAAATCAATTCATTACACGCCAGTGCAGTTTTTCTTAGCTTATCCGGCTAGACCCTTTAAAATGTTTTATCAAATATTAAATTATAGGCCATTTGGACGCAGTGGAACAATATCTGACTGTATACGCCATGGTTGTGAACTTGATTTTTACTATCCAGTAAAATATAAAAAAATGGCCAATTTTAGCAAATTCAAGACTATAATTATAACTTTTTGAAAAGCACAATATAATAAAACAAAAAAAACATTAGTAGAACAAACACTTACCTTCTTTCGCTCTCTTATGGAAGAAATCTTCAACGATCTGATCGATTCGCTCTTGTGTAATAAATTTATCGTCGTATTTATCTCGGGACAGTTCCGCCGCCTGTAGGTTTGCGAACGTGCCTAGTATTAGGATTATCACACCCAATACTACTGTGAACTAGAGAAATAAAAAATATGTTTTTAATAACTTTTGCCTTACAATACATTTATTCACCTTTCAAAACGCCTGTCGTGGCGCAGAGGCACAAGCTTGCAACTGTAGATGCGACAGATTGTGGGTTCGATTCCCACTTCAGGAAATGGATTTTTTTATTTCCTGGGTTTGGTAACAAGGCAAAGCCCGGCGTTGAGTTCCGCCATTCGGCACGCAATGCCTCAATTCGGCGGAAAGTGGGGAACGGAGTGTCTTAACATTAGGTTCCCTCTGCCTACCCTGCTATGGTGAGCTCTCATTCCCGAGTAAGAATCGAACCCATAACCAATTGTGTTTGCAGGAATTTTTAGTTTGGCTTTATTATGACCTAGTTTTACTTTAAATTAAACTTCAAATAATTTATATTTATTATACAAGAATCAAATCATCATCAAATAAATATCTATTAAAAAGTTAATTTAAATTAAATCTCTAAATACCATTTTATAACATTAGTATATTTAAAATATCATATTATTTAATACCAACCTTAGCCAAAGCCCTTTCATGATGATCTTTGCCAACTACCCGCAAATATATCGCCGCTGGTAACACCACGCACACCAGCACCCCCACTGTTGCTCCCAGTAGGCCCAGCACTAGTTCCACAGTGGGCAACAGTAAACCCACCCCGAGGGCCATCCCTACTATACCGAGAGTTAGGAATCGGAATGCTGAAGGTGGGATTGCAGAACTATTAGTATGACCGCTGTATGCGTTTGTATGTTCGTGTACGGGATGAGCCTAAAAAAATATTTATTTAATATTATATTTACACTGATGTTAATAAGTTGATACTTACTTACAATAAGTACTTTTTTTAGCTTCACGCTGTAACCCGCATATAGCAGGGTAGGCAGAGGGAACCAGAGAACCTAGTGTTAAGACACTCCGTTCTCTTTCAAAAATTCCCCACTTTCCGCCGAATTGAGGCATTGCGTGTTGAGTGACGGAACTCAACGTCGCGCTTTGCCTTGTTACCAAACCCAAGAAATGAAAATACTAAATTAATAAGTTCTTTTATTAGCTAAAAATGTTATTTTGATACATTTTAGAATGAGACAGTAGTGAGGATTAACTCTTGAAATTATTAACATGAAACGTTTACATTGCTATATAAGGTACATAAAAATTATAATTCCTTTAACTAACGCTTTAAATTTCTAAATCATAAATATTGTATAGGAGAATCGTTTTACAGAGTAAGTACAATATAAATACATATAGAATACAGAGTAAAAAAAACCATCATTATATACAAAAACACAAAATTTAATAAAAATATATATATTTGTCAATTATTTTAATTTAATTGAATTTTTAACTTACCCGTCTGTACAAGAAGGAGTATAAGCTCGCACGACACGGAAATATTATGAGAGGGAAACTAAGGGCTAAAGAGAGAACAAAACCCAGCTTGATGACGTCACTCGCGAATGTCGGGCTTAGACTTGTTAGGACATTACCTTGGAAAAGAAACATATTTTAAGTAGTTAGTATATATAATTTTTTTTTTTAACTTCTCGCTGTAACCCGCATATAGCGGGGTAGGCAGAGGAAACCAGAGAACCTAGTGTTAAGACACTCTATTCCCTTTCAACAATTCCGTTCCCCACTTTCCGCCGAATTGAGGCATTGCGTGTTGAGTGGTGGAACTCAACGCCGCGCTTTGCCTTGTTACCAAACCCAAGAAATGAAAATACTAAATTTTACATTTCCTGGAGTGGGAATCGAATCCACAACCTGTCGCGTTTACAGTCGCACGCTTGTGCCTCTGCGCCACGATAGATAGATTTAAGTAGTTAGTATATATAAATATTATATTATTTGCTGCATTTGAAAAAAAATAGGTAAAATTGCAGAATAGTCGCAAATATAAGCATGTACCTTACATGCGTCATCGTGCACACTTGAAATCATACGCACACCCATGAATCCATACGTACATATATAATGTCATACGTGCACACATGGAATCATACGTACTCATATGAGGATATATCCTCATATATTGTGATTTCATATGATGATCACGTATGCGTGAACATATGAAATCATACGTGTACACATGAAATCACACGTGCATACATGGAGGTCATATGGGCACACATGAAATCATACGTTCTCACATGTAAACATATGTACACACAAAAACATTCTTTGATAATATACGATACGCCGAAGATACGTGTTAAGTGGCAACACTCAATGCCGCGCTTTGTCTTACCAGAGCGTCGAAATGACAATAATTTAAATACAATTGCCCTGAGTGGGAATTAAACTTGCAACCAAACGCGGTTACAGTCAGCCGATGTGCCTTTTCACCATAATGGATAGACTACATTTTTACCATAATGAAATTGTATTAAACAATGGTATTTACATATTATAATAAGAACTCCGCCATTGTATTGACTCAGATGTTTAAGATATCGAATTTTTTATTTACTTTAGTAAAATAAAAAGGACCGACAACTGATTTTTTTTTAACTTTTTTTTAGGCAGTCGAAATAAAAAAGTTTTAATTTAGAACTAAATAAATTATGTAGCATGAATAGAATTATAAGTCAATCATATATTATTAATTTAAAATAATATCATTTTTGTTATAAGTAAGTATGAATAATTGACTCAATCACAAAATTTCAAGCACTATGAAAGTATTTAAATTGACTTTAACATGCTAAAAATGTTTCAAAATATGCATTGATTATCAATCATTCACGCTCTGGAATGAATTACATACATACATAGCTTTTCACAAGCATATATATATATATATATATATATATATATATATATATATATATATATATATATATATATATTCACGCTATATGTATGCAGTTCTAGTGTTACAGACGTTCCGTTACCCACTTTCTCGGCTGAATTGAGGCATTTTGTAAAGTGAGTGGCGAACTCAACGCCGCGATTTGCTTTGTTACCAAACCAGGAAATGAAAAATTCCATTTTCTGGAGTGGGAATCGAACCTACAACCTGTCGCACGTCGCACGCTTGTTACTTCAGTGCGCCACAGGCGTTATAAACAGATACAATGAATTATGCAATTCATATTTTATTTATATAATAATTAAAGTCATAACAGTACAAATGCCACGAGACAGTAAGTCTTTTAATGTTTTTGTTACCTACAAAAGTTAGTACTTTTGTAACTTTTTACGATTAACTAAAAACTAGAATGTGAACTTGACTTAGTTTGGTTATAACCTTATCACCGTAAAATCGTTCAATCATTCTGAAAATGACCTTTACAAGATATTTTTTTAGATTAATAGAAGAATACATAGATGGTAATTATTGAGATACAAATATATTGTAAATAAAAATTTACGATTTACTGTCATTTCTGTCATATGTACTTTGCGCCTGTTTATGTAGCACTATGCGACTGTAAACGACAGGTTGTGGATTCGATTCCCACCCAGGAAATGGAATCTTTAATTTCCTGGGTCTGATGACAAGGCAAACCGCGGCGTTGAGTTCCGCCACTCAGCAGGCAATGAATCAATTCGGCGGGAAGTGGGGAACAGAGTGTCTTAACACTAGGGTCCCTCTGTCTATCCTGGTATATGCGGGATACAGCGAGAAGCTATGTGTATGTAATTTTTTAGCCAAATTATTTTTTTTTCAAATATTCTTCAATTGTAATATTTTAAAATATAACATATTTTAATAATAATAATAAATTATTCAATTATTCTATTTACTTACCAGAAATCTCCTGTGAGCCAAAAGCTATATATCCAAAAATACCCAGTGTGAAGTATACTCCTGAACATATATTGATAGCGTTCTTTGTAACTAAACACATCTTCTCTAAAGATAACGTGGGTAATGATTCAAATATTTCAAATAGTTGTCTGAAACAGAAAACCAAAAACAATTTAAATACTTTCATATGTTTGAAAATTATATATATTTTTTAAATTTTAATTATACATACATAAACTATCAAAATATCCATTATATAAATGTAAAAGTTATACAATACATTTACCATGGTAAATAAAGTTTTCATTCCAATTATAAAATAAAATCAAATTAAGCTTAAAATACCTATAAATAAACTTAATATCAACAGCTCACAATATATTATAATACTAAAAAAAATAAAAAGAACAGTTGACAATAGACTAAATATATTTTTTTATTTTCTAGAAACTTACGTTTGACAAAACAGGGCCATAGAGAATATAGGAACACATTGTAAAACCCCTGCAGGCCTCCACATCTCAATACGAGATGTCCAATCACCCATAAAAAGTTGTGATGTTGCTTCCGCTACCACCTGAAAATATGAAACAAGGATTTTTTTTCCTTTTTTTATTAGCTTATCGCTGTATCCCGCATATAGCAGGGTAGGCAGAGGGAACCTGAGAACCTAGTGTTAAGACACTCCGTTCTCTTTCAACACTTCTGTTCCCCACTTTCCCCCTGATTGCGTACTAAGTCTCGGAACTCAACGCCGCGCTTTGCCTAACCAGACCCAGGAAATGCAAATACTAAATATTATTTAAAGTTTTCATAATTAGAACTAGGAATAAATAATACTTTTAACATTCTTATATTAGCTTGAAATGTATGTCTCCCGGTAACGAAAAATTTGAACGTGATTTTGACAGACTGAAACGTCGGTTTAATTTGAATTTTCGCATACTTATCAAAAATCGATGATATGAAATATCTCATATGATAATATGAAATATATAATATTTCATATAAAAGAAATTAATTTAAAATAAAACTAAAAAAACACTATTGCAGTGCCCGGGGCATTTTACCTCAGATCTCTCAAGAAATGAAATTGAATAATTTTTACGGGAATGTGTAATGAATAACATAAATAATATTATTCTTATTATTCTTTTATTTTTGAATAAGTTATTACTATTACAGTTATTTTAGTAATAGATTTGTCTTTTTTTAAATTCTGTAGTGTAATTTGTGTTAGAGTATATAAATGTACCGCAATCATTATTATGATAAAAAAAATATATTTATTTTTTTAATTATAAAATCAAATGAACGACTTTTCAATAGGTAGAGATTGTTATTTACGTTATTCTTAAAACATTTCCGCAAAAGTCATTTAATTTCATATTTCCCCTGAGAGATCCGAGGTTTTAACATTTTTAATGCCCGGTAACTAAAAACTAAAAATAAAAAAGAACTAAAAAATTACGCCCTTGTGAAAGAAACCCGACCCTCAGTTAGTGAGATTCGGATACGCAATTATCTGGTCTAACAATTGAATAGATGTAGAAGTAGACTGACTGAAGTGACTATGAAAAATCTTGGAACAGTACCCAATTTTAATACTTATTGAATCTTTTTGAACATTTTAATAGTTTTTACTATACTATATATGCACAAAAACTCATTCATCAACATTCGATTATACTATATTTAATTATCCGAATGACTAATGTCAGTAATCAATAATTAGTCTGGTTAGTTGGGTTTCTACAGTAATTAAATATATCTCTTGAGTCAGAATCAAACAAAAAAGGAAAATTATTATTATAAACATGACAATTTCTAACATAATTAATACATCATTCTATAAAGATCATATTTATTATGACCACTATGATGTAGTATGACAAAATTAGTTATTGATTGTTGCGGGTTCGATTCCCACTTGGCAAAATAATTATATTCATATTATCTTTATTTTTCCGCTCTGGTGAGACAAAGTGATTCTCAATTTTAGGCAGAAAGTAGAAAATGGAGTGACTAAGCACTAGGATCTCATTGATTATACTGCTATGCAGGAAAGAGTATGTAGCTATTATATTATATTGTATACATATTTTATTTATTTTCAATTATAACATTTTTTGTTCATGTAATATGAAGATAAAAGCAAATAAATCCTTACCTTTATAACTAAACAAAAATAAAAGGCAATGGTGGCGGCACTGACATTACTAAGGCTGTCTACATTCCTTAATAACCCTAGTGGTAACACACAAACTAAGGACACTATTACCATTATAGAAGTTCTGAAAATATAGAAAATTAATGAGAAATTAAATTTTAACTTCAATGTAATATATAATAATTATATAAGCATGCCTTGTTATTTAAGCTACGTTAAATTGTTATATATTTTTTAATACCTTAAAATATTACTTTGATTAATATTTAATAGTTTAGCAATAATTTGTGGGCCAAGATCTCCAACCACTACAAAATAGGCTATACATGTACCCATCAAAAAACCTATTATGCCCAATTCCACTGTCATCTTTCCTGCTGGCCCAAATATATGGAATGCTAAAATAAAAATCACATTTTTACCATACATGTCTTTCATTATTTTTTACAAATATCTTAATTAATAATATTAAATTAATATTGTACTGAATGATTTAGTTTAATAAATATTAAGTTAATTATTATACTTACCAAGGAATTCATAATTTCTTCTCCTAGTAATAATTGCTGACTTCAAGAGAAAATAACAACTTAGCCTAGATACTAATCCCATCGAAATTAAAATAAAAGTAGCCAATAACACTCCACACTACAAAAAAAATATTAACTTAAATATGAATTATAAATATTTTAGAAAATATCCACTATTTTACAAAAATATATGTACATTTAATGATCTTTGTTTGTTTTATAAGGTACGTAAATCTAGATCTGCTTTGGTTATTTAAATTTCAAGGCTAATTGTAGATACATAACTTACTTGTTGAAAACAAAAGGGCATAGCAAGTATGCCGACTCCAATAATACTGTTGGCAAGTGTTATAGATTGTCCTGCGGTACCCATGGTTGTGGTTATTTAATATATTAAAGTAATTTTGGCTAAATTTCTACGTGTACAAGATAACACGCACGGCATGTCGACGTATTGTTATGATTTATGAATAATGACGACTTCACGAGTTTCACTTTGTTTTGTTGACTAAATGTCAGATTTGTCACTTGACAACGGACACATAAACCGGTTTATTGTCTATGGCATATGGTATTTATAATGTTGGCTACAGACTTACATCATTAATAAGAGTTATTTTTTTTAATTAATTAGTTCAGTAGTCGTAATATCTAAGTTTCATTTATTAAGAAATTAAGAAGGAACAGTTGTTCCTAAATAATTATACATATTGCTGCCTAAATAATTATTTAAGCAGCAATATGTGTACAAAAATAATCATTTTTTTTTTTTGAAACTGAACATCGCACTTTAATGGAAGTTTTCATTCATGATACAGGGGTAAATAAATTAAAAAAAGGGTTTATTTAATGTGTTAATATGGGGTAAAATAGCTTAGTTTAAATGTACTTTACAAATTATAATGAGATGACACGAGAGATTAATGAGAATGCCGCCCGGTAGTCCTTGATGTTTTTAAAGATTGACGCGGCATTCACAAGGAGAAATGTTTGGATGATATGAAACAGGATGACAATGTTTTTAAGCGCATTCTTCGAAAGACAGAGCAGGAAGCGCGCGCGCAAAAGGTTGTACCTAGCCAGAACGCATCATCACTCATCATTGCGAAGCGACACTAATATACGTAGATCGTTGAATTAGTATTTCTTAAATCTTTACAGAAAGTCATACACTTGGATAGGATAACTTATAATTATGATTTTTATAAATTATAATTATAAATTTATACCATCGCTGTCATTGTGGCGTGCGGCGTATCTGCCCGAGGATTGGTTTTCAATGATAACACTTATAATTTGTATTAAATATCTCGTTACACGAATCGCAGTGAAACGCATAATGCAGAACAACTTGACTTATTAATGGTTTTCTCAAATTTCTAGTTTCAATACATGTGCTAGTATTTTTTTCTCTTCACGCTGAGTAGGGTAGGCAGGTGGAACATAAGATATCTAATGTTAAGATACTCTGTCATCTTAAGATTTCAGTTCCTCTATTTTCCCCATTGAGGCTTTGCGTGCTGAGATGAGGATATGAAAGTATTAAATATTATAAACATTTAATATTTTCATTTCCTGGCTCTGAAAATAGGAATCTAACTTACAACCTGTCGCGTTTACTGTACACGCATGTGCCTACGCCACAACAGTCCTATATACTAGTAAATAATATGGCAACAAACGAACTAAAATAAAAAACAAAGTATACATTAAAACATTTATTACTACTTTACATTTCTTTGGTAATTCAAGCCAGTAATTAAAATATACTTTTAACAAAATATTAATTTTATTGTTTCAATATATTTTTTTCTTAAATTAATAGTAAAATACAAAAATAACATAATAATGCCGAATTATCGAATAGATAATGAATCTAAATATTTCTTTGGCTAAATACTTTGTAAACTGGTTAAAAATATTGGCAAGAACTAAATTAATAAATTAAAATTTAAATAATATATTTGAATTAGTTAGTATATGACATATAACCTTTAGAATTATAGAGACCTATTCAAAAAAATAATAATTTTGATTTTTGCTACAAAACGACTCAAGACAACGATATTTATCGACTTTAATAAAAAAACAAGAATACAAATTAAAAAATAGTTTAAAAAAAATATTTCTTTTCAAAAAATGTATAAATCTATATTGACGTTTCCCAAAAATTGTTTTTTTTTAAATAGGTCACTATAATTCTAAAAGTGCGATACAGTGATCATAATTGTTAAACATTTAAACACACAAATAACACATTCTTTACTACTATGGTTCTATTTAACATAAAATACTTCCAGTTACATGAATAATGCATGCATATTACAATTAAACTGATAGAGAACAGATGGTAATCAAGATTATTGCATAAATATGACTTATATTGTAATAATATTCAATAGTTCAATAAAATATATTTTTTACTTTCAACTGGCCATTTTTTTTTAAATAATTGACATGTAATTTGTAATGTCTTCACAGCTATTATTAATTATAAATTTAATATTGTCTCTGATATTGTTTTCATTATACTGACAGTAATTTGTTTATAATTTTTGATACTTTAATATAAAAATATGAGAAGCATATTTGACAGAACATTCAAACTTTTAATAGCTTGATTACAATCTAACTCAATTTCACTCAATTCTTATTTTAATATTCCCAAATTGTCGTAGAGGCTAATTGGCTAGAAAAATAAAATTATCATTATTCATATATTAAAAACTATGTTCTAAATA
This sequence comes from Philaethria dido, assembly GCA_033558755.1. Classification (NCBI taxonomy): domain Eukaryota; kingdom Metazoa; phylum Arthropoda; class Insecta; order Lepidoptera; family Nymphalidae; genus Philaethria; species Philaethria dido. Next base: position 9,718 of record JAKGSA010003204.1, read on the forward strand.
TAACATGTAAAATGCACAATCTATTAAAAATATTTTTTTTATTACCACATTGGAAATGGCGAAAGGTATATTATTTATAATTTTTCACTCATACAGCTACAGAGTACTCAAAAAAACATTTACCACATAATAGAACAAGATGTTGCTTTTCTCTTCTGAAAATAATACCTTTGCAACAACATGTATTAACATTTACTATTTCAAGTATGTATTTAGTATTTCATATAAGCTACATATATTTCTAGAACATGAATTAATACGCTAAAATATTTTTTTGTTTCCAAATAATTATCTAAAAAGAGTCAAAACTACATACA
>JAKGSA010003205.1:0-10031 GCA_033558755.1 Philaethria dido
CACCACATTTTGGGGAAAGGATGGGTGGGAATGGGAAAACCTGGCTTACATGCCATCGAACCGGAACACATCATAAGATATTTGGCGGTTCGTCTTTGACATGATAGTGGTCGCGAGCCAGACGGAGGACGAACCTCCTACCACCACCTTCGAAAATACTAAAAGGATTTTCGAAGTTGAACGGTAAGCGAATTGTTATTCGACAGTCTTGACACTAGGTTCTCTCGTACTACACTATTATGTTAAGAGAAGATTTAAGCATACAAAAAAACTTTTTTTAAAAAAAAGATTTTAAAATATAATTTAGATTAAATTTTTTTTTAGGTTTTTTTAGATTAAAGTTATTATTAATATACTATTATTATTATTACGTTATCGAATATTTATTGTCAAATACTAATACCATCATAGCGCAGTGGAACAATGTCTGACTATAATTATAGTGGGTTCGATTGTCACTTAGGTAACACAATCTTTCATTGTGATCACAAGGCATACCGCCACGTTGAGTAGCGCCACTAAGCAGGCAATGACTCAAAATCGAAAAAAGTAGAGTTGAAAGATAGAAACATAGTGTTCTGACACTAGGTTCTTTCAACTACGAGTATATTATATCGAAAGTGCTTGTAATAGCTTTTTTGAATAAGGAATATTTTGTTATTGATTTTGACTATGCTATCTATAAATACCTGAAGCAGAAATTTTGGACCCCTTTTTACGAAAATTAAGCGAACGGAGGAGCATGAAACTTGGCACACTTATAGTTTATATAGAGAAGGAGTGCAGAATACTTTTTTTTAAATAATGCCTAAATGGTATATTAAAGTAATAAAATAAATGTTACACACACTACCATGGTTTGACATTCACGTTTATATAAAGTGACATACATTGCTAAAGGCAACGCGTTATTAACGCGGCACCGGGGCCACTAGTATGGGAAAAAGTGTGAAGTTTAAAGAAAAAAGGACTAGTTAAAATATAGACCACCGGCTAGCGTCGTGTAGCCGTCTCCCCTTCCGGCGTCTATTCCGGTGCGTTTATACTTAGCTAGTAATAAAAACTGTAAAAACTCGGCCCTTTATTGACCAAATGTATCGAGTTTCTGACGACATTTGGTATTGTTTGTTTACTGACAGAAGTGGAACAGTTCATTTTTTTTAATATTTAAAAGCAGTTTCTCTCTTTATCTCATAGCAGTGTAGTTAGAGTAAACCTTCAAGATACTCCAGTCGCCTTCTCGCCCAAATGCGAACATTTCATGATTAGTGGCGGAACTCTATTTATTATAAAAAACCTACACGTCCGACCTTAAATGAATTTAAATGGGTGACATTTTTGATGACACTATCTATCATATAAAAAAAAGGACCATCAAAATTGGTTCACCCAATAAAAATTTATGCAGTGACACATAAAAAACAGTCGAATTGAGAATCTTCTATTATTGAAGTCGGTTAAAAATTAATTGTCAATTAACACAATTAACTTAGGTACTGTTTTTAATTATATTCTTGTCCCAATTGAATACGTTCATTATAAGATTTAAACCTTGACGTTTACACGCTATCTAATATTTATTACTTTTTTATTAATAACTAGCTGAGCCCGCGACTTTGTCCACATAGAATTTAACAAAACAGTTACATAATGCTACGAGTATTTTGAAATCAAGTAAGCGGTTATTTTGATATTACAAACAGACACTACACATATACATATATATATATATATATATATATATATATATATATATATATATATAAAAAAAAAAAATATATATATATATATATATATATATATATATATATATATATATATAAATTTGTCAAATTACTGCAGTAAGATACATTAGGTTTTTTTTTGACTCAAATGTGGGAACAACAATACGAGAATGATTATATTTAAAATATTTTGACCTCTACGTACGTAAGGTAAGCCGCAGCGTTGAGTTCCGTTACTCAACATACATGGTCAATAGTCAATAATGTTGTAACATTAGGTTCTCTCTACCCTGCTATACGAAGTAGTAAAAACGTGAAGTAAATGTAAAAATGTTGAATTTCATATGACTATCATCAAATTCGATTAGAAATATGACTACTGTGCCATAACGGTATCATTAAATATATATTAATAAATATAATATATATTTATTAAATTTCTCTAAGTAATATCGACTTAATGATTCATATATAGCGTTATTAAAATTATATTAAAATATGTTCATTCATACAGCCGCACTTGAAATCGTCGATTAGTGCTTAACTCATATAACATATGTATGTACAATACATACAATAAAATATTTATTAAAAAATTAACTCTAAACACTCTATGTTTCGAAATCGAACGGAAACCGGCAAGTGTTGCTACTTATTTTGTTTTGCATTTTTTTTTTCTACTTTTATGACATGTCCAAGTAAATGTTAAGCATTTTTATGGAATAAAGATATTTTGACTTTGACTTTGACTTTGACTTTGACTTGATTAATAATATTAACAAAATGCATTAATAATTATAAAGAAAAAAACCCAACTAAGCCAAATTTTCAAATTTAGGAAGCAAATACAAATAACGTAAGCTATAGAAGCTAGTTATGTGTTATATATTTAAAATTTCATTTCATTCATTTGGTACCCCACACACCCATCAACCATTTTTTTTTTGTTTTTATTCATGACGTAATTGCCTCTATAGGGTGCCACATTGAATTAAAAATGACGTCACATATCTAAGACATTTGCAGTATCAATACCAATCTAGCGACACCTTAATTATATAATTCGGTCCAGAAGTTTGGAAGATATGAGGTAATAAAGAATATTACATACATGATACGCGCGAAAATCATAACCCTCCTTGACAGTCGGGTAAAAAAGCAGTTTTATCCCGCATAGCAGGGTAGTCAGAGAGAGTCTACTTTTAAGACACTCCATTCACAACTTTCCGCCCAAATTTCAGATATTGCATGTTAAGTGATGAAACTCAACGCTGCGTTTGGTTTTACTATAACGGAGAAATGGAAGTAATTTAGATATGAACATTACCCCGAGTAAGAATCGAATCCACAACCAATTACGATTACACCACGCACTGTACCACTGTGCCACGTCGACCTCTTAAATTTTTAAATAATCATAATAATATTGTTTTAAAAATACGCTTATTGTAGTAAAATTTAATTATTTTAAAATATATAGAAAAAAAATCAAAACAAAGTCGTATCCTGTGAAGTGATTAATAGTCGTGTCCTCTGGCTAGATAAAAATATATTATCGAAAATACTGTCTGTCGTGTTGTTAGGTAGAGAAAAATAGCTTTACAAATCAGCTTTGTGTATGTCTTACATATAGAAAATGCAGAGAGAATTACGTGATAAGACACTCCGTTCTCTTTTGCGCTACTTTTGAAATAATAAACAAAATTGAATATTCGATTTGTAAAGGAAAGCCTTCGGGCTCTTACATTTATTTTTTTTTTTTTATTTTTTTTTTTTTAATTTAATTTTTTTTTTTTTTTTATACTTGCCAGTGTTATTTATAGAGAAGAAATACCGAATACTAATTTTCATAACAATGCATTAAAAGCACATTAAATTAATTTAGTAAATATTACACACTTTACATTTGTTTCATGTTCACTTTTGAATAAAGTAACATACACGTTGCTAAGACAACGCAAATTTTACGCGTCAACAGGGTTAATACTCATAGTTTTACAAATTTCCGCTACCCGAAGATTATTTCTAAAAATAGTAACATTTGGCAAGAAAAAGGTATCATAAGCTATGTATGTATTGTTATTATATTATTTTTTTATCTATTTCTAAAAAAAATACATAATATATTTGCTAAAAACAACAAAATATATAACTCAACATGCAACATCTAATTTAAACATAAAAAGGAGAACGGAGTGTCTTAACACTCTCTCTATCTACCCTGCTACACGAAATAAATCATAGAGAAAAAAAGAAAAAAACCATTTTACTCGCTTAGAATATGCAATAAAGGGTGAAGCAAAAAAATATATATGTTCACTTACTTAGAATATCCCTTTGGATGACACGCCTGTAACGCCGCCGGCCTCGCATCATCATCCAGCACCAGCGTGGTCCTCAAACCAGCGGCCCTGACCCTCACTTCCATACTAAGATAGAACAAACGGGGGTCACGGTGGCGCATCCTGAACTTGCCTAGTAATGTAGCAACCACTTCTTTAGCTCTCGTACCCCAAGTCACTGATAATGTCTTGTATTCGATGTCAGGGCGGAGACATCTTGCGTATACTTTTATTGTGGTCTGTAAATAAATGATTTTGAAATTAGATTATTACGAAAAACTCAAAAACTAAAGGTAGATTAACTAATATTTAAATGACACTATCAGATGTACAACCTATCACATAAAAAAATATCAAGTCAAAATCAAAGTCTTAAAAAACCAGCCTAGCTTTTTTAGTTTCCGGAAAGCCCTGGCCATTATTAAATAGGATTTCAAAGTAATAATTCCAAAGAAGGAAGTAAAAAAAATATTTTTTGTATGAAAATTACAAAAAAAACTGCAGTGCAAACATATTATAGGCCACCTGGTGTAATGTAAGAAGAATGTGGGTAAATAACATTAAATAGAATCCTTTAAAGTGACCCTTGAAACGGAAGTTAGTAATCGATTGAAAATATGCGAGTGATATATGTATGAAAAATATATATAATACAGTAAGTATTTTTAGTAGTAAGTTATTTTTTCTTTCCAATCAATTTTTATAAATGAAACTAAAAGAACAATTAATCACTCCAATCTCCGCATTCCGATCAAGAATCAACAACGCCTGTCGTGGCGCAGAGGCACAAGCGTGCGACTGTAAGCGCGATAGGTTGTGGGTTCAATTCCCACTCCAGGAAATGGATTTGTTCATTTCCTGATTGAGTTCCGCCACTCAGCACGCAATGCCTCAATTCGGCGAAAAATGGGGAACGGAGTGTCTTAACACTAAGTTCCCTCTGTCTACCCTGTTATATGCGGGATACAGTGTGAAGCTATGTATGTATGTATTAACAAGTATGATAAGGCCATCATGGTGCAGTGGAATAACGTCTGAGCATGATAGTGGTAGGTTCGATTCCCACCCGGGAACAGTATATTTAAATTATTTTCATATAGTTTCACCACTTATGACATGCAATATCTTATATACGATACAACATAGAACGGAGTGTCTTGACACTAGACCACCCTGTTAAGCAGAACAAAGAACAAACAAATGAAATTACATACAGGAAAGCTTAAACAGGCTTTACGTAAATGAACCCAGAACCTCAAACCGTTCCCAAATAACCTAACCACTAAACCACGAAGGCAATCTAAAATATAGCAGTTCCAACAGCATAATGTATTTACGTCATTGTACGCGGCTATTGTAATATGTACAGTGAATTCCATTGTTTTCTTTGAGAAATTCAAAACTATTCTTAAACTTAGCCTTCGCTGAAAATTTAATTGAAATTTAAAATACTAATTTAAGGCCTTCATGGTACAGTGGGAGAGTGTGGGACTGTAAATGATGGTAGTCAGTTCGAACTCTACTTGGGGGAATGATTATGTATATATTATATTCATTTGATTGTCGACAGATAATGGAGTGTCTTAACACTAGGTTTTCTGGTTCCCTCTGCCTACCCTCTATATGCGGGATACAGCGTGAAGATAAAAAAAAATCTTACTATAGTAAGACAAAATGGGGCGATGAGTTCTGTCAACCAATACGTAATTTTAATTTCGAGTGAAAAGAGAACGGAGTGACTTTACACTAGGACTAGGACACTCTCTTTGGGTACTTAACTATGCGGGAAAAAATGTGAACCTGCTGCGATTTTTAAAAAAGATAATAAAAATAACATAAAAAGAAGTGACTTCAAATAAAATGCATTAATAAGTAAAATTATTACGAATAACTCAAAAACCATTTGTCTTAATTAAATTTAAATGTGACCCAGTAAAAATTTATCCTTACACAAGATATTAAAAAAAACATTAGAACTGATAAGTATATATGATAAGTAGAAGGAGGAGTACCTCCTTCTCGTAAATTGGTTAAAAAGGAGTTTAAATATTTTTTTAAAAACGCCTGTCGTGGTGCAGAAGCACAAGCGTGCGACTTTAAACGCGACAAGTTGTGGGTTCGATTCCCGCTTTAGGAAATGGATTTTTTCATTTCCTGGGTTTGGAACAAGGCAAAGCGCGGCGTTGTGTTCCGCCACTCAGCACGTAAAACCTCAATTCGGCAGAAAGTGGGGAACGGAGTGTTTTAACACTAGGTTCCCTCTGCCTACCCTGCTATATGCGGAACACAGCGTGAATCTATGTATGTATGTATTTTTTTAAACTTGGTATACTTGTGTGTATAAGCACATCCTCAGGATTTGCGGTATATCCTGTCTGGGGAAAGGAAACCACGATTTCTTTTAATGAAGCTCTGGCTTATTTAAAATTTACAAAACTCAATTTAAATGTGCTCTTTATTTTTTTACCGTAAAGCTTTACATAATTAAGAAAAAAAACTAAATTTAATTTCATATAACGGATGTTCTTAAAACTGTTATAAATAATATTATTAGACATTTCTTTTTATTTCATTTTCAATGAACTTGGAAACGGAAATTTTTAGAGAACGGAGTGTCTTAACACTAGGTTGTCAAGTTTCCTCTGTCTACCCTGCTATATGTATACAGCGAAATATAGCGTGAAACTAAAAAAAAATACATACATACATAGCTTCACGCTGTATCCCGCATTTAGCAGGGTAGGCAGAGGGAACCTAATGTTAAGACACAAGAAGACACTCCGTTTCCCACTTTCCGCTGAAATCAACGCCACGCTTTGTTTTGTTACCAAACCCAGGAAACGAAAGATTCCTTTCCTGATATGGGGATCGAACCCACAACCAGTCGCGTTTACAGTCGCACGTTTGTGTCTCTGCGCCACGACAGGGGCTAAAAAATGCGTAATAAAAAAAATTGTAAACTTTTTGGTACGAACGGGATGACGAATGGGAATTTACAACCATCATGTTTACAGTCAGATACGATCCCACTGCGCTACGATGGCCTCTATAAAAATCTTTACAATGCATAATTGAGATAATAAGTAATTAAAATTTAAACCAAAACAGAATACTAACTTCAAATCAATTTGAACTAAACAGTAAAACTATTACGAATAACTCAAAAACTAGTCGACAAATCTTAACTAAATTTAAATAGGACCACATCAAAAGCACTAGCTATCATATACAAAGAGAATCATTAAAATTGGTTAACCCAATAAAAAGTTATGCGGTAACACACCTAAAAAAATACAGTCCAATTGATTATCTCCTTTTTGAACGTCACTTAAAAAGTTACGCTACAAAAGTACGAAACCTAGAATATTTTAAAGCATATTTAGAAACTCAAATAAATCAATATTTTATATAAAAATCACATAAACATAAAGAAACATAAAAATACCACTTTAACAACAATAACCACTTTACAAAATCATTACTCGACGTACAAGAATGCATGGATTGCAGAAAATCAGGTTCCCACGCGTTTTGGGTCGCGCAAAAAAACGTCCACCGCTACTTTAACTATAAAAATATTAATTTAAATATATAATTAATATAATAATTGTTAACTTACATATATATTATGTGTGTAAGGTATTTTCCTACGGGGAGCGGGTACCGGCGTGGGCGCAGCCATGACGCGTGGCCGGTAAGAACGCGCGAGTGTGACTGAAGTGTACCGCGGAACTACGCCCTACTGTGTAGTGGAAGGAAGCTAAGGGTACACCTGCTCCCTATTGAAGCAGGAAACCCATGGTATATCGATATGTATTGATTTTATGGGGGTTTCACACGGGAATTTGGATTGTTATGGTGTATATGAATAAAACATGGCCTTAAGTTCCGTTATTTAACACGAAATGTCGCGAATTTTGGCGACAATTGTATCTTGATGTCTAGGTACGGGACCCTAATGTACGGGACCCTAATGTACGGGTTAAAAGCATGAAGCTGATTTTTTTTCATATATTTTTTTGAAATAAGCAATTAATTCAAATAAATAAAAGGACAACGCCTTAACGCCTGTCGTGGCGCAGAGGCACAAGCGTGCGATTGTAAACGCGACAGGTTGTGGATTCGATTCCCACTCCAGGAAATGTGAAATTTAGTATTTTAATTTCTTGGGTTTGGTAACAAGGCAAGCGCGGCGTTAAGTTCCGCCAATCAACACGCAATGCCTCAATTCTGCGGAAAGTGGGGAACGGAATTGTTGAAAGATGATGGAGTGCCTTAACACTAGGTTCTCTGGTTCTCTCTGCCTACCCTGCTATATGCGGGATACAGCGTTAAGTTAAAAAAAAGCAATTAATTGAAATAAATAAAAGGATAACGTTTAATATTTTTTCTCAGTATCCTGGTTTACCTGGCTAGATAAGGTTTGTGCGGCAATATTATATTTGCATCGGATCCGGACACATGTGCAAATTTTCAAGTAAATTGTACGGCAAAAATAACATAGCAAAAATAATTTATGAATTGACTTGCAAAAAATAAAAAAAAAAACAGACCTTAATCTATACATCCTACAAAAATCTAACAGATAAAAAATATTATAATAATTATCAATAATCATAATTAATCATAATACCCATACAAAATATAAAGTCAATACAAATAATAATTAAACTCAAGAAAGCGTCGGTAAAAGTGGTCATCTCGCCCAGCGGACATCGACTCGGTACTCTGTAGGAAGTGAAAAAGTGATACCGGAACACTGTGGAATGCGACTTGCGACTCTGAGACCCATCTCAGAGCTTGCATGTCATTTCTGGGATAAGCTTTCTTATAAATAATACTTGTTTATCATAAAAAAAGATTTTCCGGATTAACATCTAGCAAGTTATATCTTTATATGAACGCCTGTCGTGGCGCAGAGGCACAAGCGTACTGTAAACGCGACAGGTTGTTGGTTCGATTCCTACTCCAGGAAATAGAATTTTGATTTCCTGTGTTTGGTAACAAGGCAAAGTGCGGCGTTGAGTTCCGCCACTCAGCACGCAATGCCTCAATTCGGCGGAAAGTGGGGAACGGAGTGTCTTAACACTAGGTTCCCTCTGCCTACTCTACTATATGCGGGATACAGCGTGAAGCTATGTATGAAATAAAATCTTTATTGTGTCTAGTTGTGTGAAAGGAGTGACTTAATACATAGATTGTAGCTATGTATTTAGTCACTCCGTTCTCCATTTTCCATTTAAAAGAAATTACTTATTAAATGGCGGAACTCCACGTTGCGTTTTGCCTCTCTACAGATAAAAAAGAAAATAATTTAAATATAATGATTCCCCTGAGTGGGAATCGAACCCACTACTAACCCCACCATGGTCACATCAACATATATACTGGCAACATACTAGCAGTATACTAGCAACAGCTTTTTTGGCTTAAAACATTTTACAAGCATAGTAACCTAATTTCAACGATAACCTTTTATGTTCTATATAGATAAAATTTATATTTGTTCTCATAATAATAATTTGTCAAAATCATATGTCAATTAGTTGTAGTTAAAATATGATAAAATCAACAGGAATAATTATTAATATTTCCTTTTACAGGGGGAGACCATTCTGGCGCACAACGTTTCAATGTAAACGCAATTGGTTGTAGGTTCGATTCCCACTCGTTACCTTATATAAATATAAGGTAACGAGTTTTTTTATTTTAAGTTAAGTTAAGTTAAGTTTTTTTATCTTCACGCTGTATCCCACATATAGTAGGGTAGGCAGAGGGAACCTGAGAACCTAGTGTTAAGACACTCCGTTCTCTCACAACAATTCCGTTCCCCACTTTCCGCCAAATTGAGGCATTGCGTGTTGAGTGGCGGAACTCAACGCCGCGCTTTGCCTTGTTACCAAACCTTATATTTTTAAGAATATTTTCTAAATAATAATTTTAAATAATGTAGCTGGCAGGTTTA
>JAKGSA010003206.1:0-10028 GCA_033558755.1 Philaethria dido
GTTGTAGATGTCTATGGGCGAAGGTAACCACTTACCATCAGGTGGTCCTTCTGCTCGTTTGCCGTCCGTTATCATTAAAAAAAAATATATATTATAGCAGAGTGAGGAAATGAAAACACTAAATATTAATCTATATATAAATATGTGAAGAAAAACTGTAGATACCTTTATACGAAAATTATGTGGACGGAGGAGCACGAAAGTTGGCATACTTATAGTTTATATAGAGAAGGAGTGCAGAATGCTAATATTTTTTTTGCTAAAAATTATGCTAAAAAGTATACTGAATTAATAAAATAAACGTTACACACACTACCATGATTTGACATCCATTTTTATACAAAGTGACATAGACGTCACTACGCAATGCGTTATTAACACATTTACGGGGACACTAGGTATAATAAATATTTAATATTTTCATTCTCTGTAGTGGGAATCGAACCCACAACCTGTCGCGCTTACAGTCGCATGCCTATGTAGTAATATTTATTAGCAGTATTTCGAAATAATGTCACAAGCTATATAATATTTTGACCCATAAACAAAATAAGATACAAATATTTCTAGCATCCATTATATTCGTGGTTAGAACAGTGATTTGAACGCTGTTGTCAAACGACACATTGACATGGGTAGCGCGATACTAGATAAAGATGCTGTATGCACAGACGTGCGACAGAATAGTCGTGATAATATTTTTCTTGTGATTTTTGAGCCTGTCGTGGCGCAGAGGCACAAGCGTGCGATTGTAAACGCGGGTTCGATTCCCAATCCAGGAAATGCAATTTTTCATTTCCTGGATTTGGTATCAAAAGTATCAAGCGCGGCGTTGAGTTCCGCCACTCAGCACGCAATGCCTCAATTCGGTGGAAAGTGGAGAACGGAGTGTCTTAAGACACTAGTGTTAACACTAGGTTTCCTCTGCCTACCCTGCTATATGCGGGATACAGCGTGAAGCTATGTATTAATGTATGTAGTGATTTGAACTCAATGTAACGGAAATCACGATAAACAAATTAGGACATAGTAAAGAAGTAAGTTGGTGATAGAATAAGATAGAACATAGAAAAATATTTAGTATTTTTTATTATATAATAAAAAATCGTACTTCCTAACACTCTTGATACTCTATATTCATCTTATTCTCTCGTAGGTATTACTTTTTTAAAGGTGTTTTTCTGTCGTGCGTAAATTACCTGCGTTTTTTCATATAGTGGAATAGGCAGAGAGCTTAGTGTTAAGGCATCCGGTTTTAAACACGTCGTATTCGACACGTCTTCGTATTATCGATTTTGATTTTTGCTATTATTGTAAGAATTACTTTGTTTTTCAATGCCTAACTAAAATAAATTATGAAAAACGTTAAAATGATAAAATATATGGACATATGGAAAGAAAAATCTAAATGATACATGATTGATAACATGTACTGGATGTCATTTAACACCATCCTTTGGTGTACCTTATTACAAAAACACATAAAACATTCCAATTTTGTTCCAATATTGAAAGTGGAGAACTTCTCTCTGACCCTACTCATCGAAAAAAATCATCCTATTATAAAGGCCACCAGCACAAATTAAGACATCTTTTGCCTGTAAACATGATAGTCGATCGATGATTATTTTAAATGATTATCATTTCCATGCTGTCCAAGACCAAATATTTTGCAGAAAGAGGCGTATTTTTTGTACATTTGAACTTTTAAAATTTGAAATTGCGACAATTTTGTCTGCAATCTGCACACCTCAAAGTAAAACACCTAACCACGACATAAAGTAATTCGGAGGCGGCTTTCTTATTAACGTGCGTTAGTTTTTTTTTTATTCCGCCTAGTAATATATGGGCTGTCATTCCACCCGCGTTTTTACTTAATGATAGCGATAAAAATCGAACTTACTACCCATTAGTGTTTGGTATAAGATTTTTTTAATAGCTACCTCTTTACTGAGACTGGGTGATATGTTATTTTTTAACTGATTTATCTATATATGAATATGTAAAGCAAAAGCTTTGTACCCCTTTTTATGAAAGTTACGCGGCAGAGAAGCATGAAATTGGGCACATTTGTAGTTTATATAGCGAAGAAGTGCAAAATTATAACATGTCTTCAAAATAATGCATAATAATATACTGAATTAATAAAATAAATGCTACACACATTACCATGGTAGCTTTATATAAAGTGACATATACGTTGCTAGGCAACGCTTTGGTAACGCGTTCCTTATTTTAAAATGAGTAATCATTTTATTAGTTTATGAATTATAAAAGTATATTTGATAATTAACATTTAAACATTTTGTTTGGTGGTAGGAGGTTCGTCTCTTCGCGCATCATTATTTGTTAACAAAGATGAACTGCCAATGATTTATGATAGCACCTGGTACCTGATGAGCATGTGTTGTGTTTTTCTCACCTTTCCTTCAAATGGTGGAAACTTGATAAGGACTACACAATATCCTCCCATCCATCTATATTTAGTTGGCAATCGTGAACATTTCTGGTGTCGTAGATAAATTATGGTGAAAGGAGAAGATATCATCAGGTAGTCCTTCTGCCTGCTCTGCTTTCATCCATTATAAAAAAAAAAAAAAAAAATACAAAAAAAAAAAAAAACTGTTTTTCAAATAAAATGTACTAAAAAAGTAAAATTATCTTAAAACTCCACGTTTAAAATTATTATCTCGTCATCTTAGCAATCTTAGCAATCTCAGATTAAAATATTATATTTGCACAGATTTGTACACATGTGCAAAACTTTTAAACCGACTTCTCGCAAAAAAAGGAAATTATCAATTGACTGTATTTTTTTGTTACCTCATATTTTTTACTTAGTAAATCAGTTTAGATTATTCTATTTTAATATGATAGTTAATACTTCTGATGTGTCCCAATTAAATTTAATTAAAATCGACTGTGTGTTTTTTTATTGATAACGGACGGCAAACGAGCAGAAGGACCACCTGATGGTAAGTGGTTACCTTCGCCCATAGGACATCTACAACACCAGAGATGTTGTAGATGCTAAGCAACCTAGAGGACTGATGGAAGGGGGGGGACAATGAGTCCACTATCAGAACCACCACATTTGGGGAAAGGATGGGTGGGAAGGGTAATCTGGCTTACATGCCATCGAACCGGAACACATCATTAGATATTTGGCGGTTCGTCTTTGACATGATAGTGGTCGCGAGCCAGTCGGAGGACGAACCTCCTACCACCTAACAAAAGTTTTGAGTTATTCGCAATAATTTTTTTAGTGCATTCTTTTGTTAAACTAATTATGAAACAAAGAATAGATCTCACAAAATTTCACATTTACAATCTATATATAAGTACGTGCAAAAACTTTGTACCCCTTTTTAAGAAAATCATGCTGACGGAGAAGCATGAAACTTGGCACACTTATAGTTCATATAGAAAAGGAGTGCAGAATGAATAAGTTTTAATTTTTTTTTGTAAATAATTCATAAAAAGTGTATTAAATTAACAAAATGAATGTTACATACACCACTATGGTTTGACATCCACGTTTATACAAAGTGACTTTACATTACGTTACTACTACTACTATAGACAACGCGTTGTTAACGCGTCAACGGGGACACTAGTATTAGTAAAAACACACCACCCTTTCTCAACAGTCGGTTGAAAACTTAACTACTATTAAATATTTTCCGGCCCGACGCTTGGATGGTTTCGTATAGAGTTACCTAGGTCCTAGGTTCGATGCACCGGGGGTGACAAAAAATGTAAATAAAAAAAAACACAACACACACGAGTACGTTAAATTGACACCATGTTTGTCACTTGATTAATTTTTTACCGTGTAATATTAGAATGGTGTTTTTGCTAGCACTTTTTTATAATACTAACGGACAACCCTGGCTTCGTTTGCCAATATTTTTTCTTCCACGCGGTTTCCTGGTTGATTCTGTATGAAGTAGCATGAGAATCTACTAATAATTCATTCCCTTATATGCTTTTCGTCTATTTTTAACTGACTTACAAAAAAAGGGGAGGTATGTTACCCTGTTTTCACTGGGTGAACCAATTTTGATGAATATTTTTTTATATGATAGCAGTGCTTCTTATGTGATCCCATTGATATAATTTCAGTTTTTGAGATATTCGTAATAATGTTACTTTTTAGAGCATTTTATATGAAGTAGGTATTCTTTTTTTGTTGAAGTTTTAAATATAGACTTATTGCATTCTAGGCGGAACCTAACGCCGCACTTTTTAATAGCCAGATTAAAAAATATATCAAAAAAGACAGACATACCGACACAAAAAGGCAGACATTGTCGCTGGGATTCATGAAAGAAATTCGCATAGCGGAGTAAACAGTAGTGTCAAGTCACTTCGTTTGCCTATTCAATAATAACGGGTAGAAACTCTCGTAGTAAAAAACACATTCCGAGAACAAAATTATAATACTTAATAAGCAAAAAATTGTATAAAATTCACACAAGGCTCAAAATCAAAGAAAAATTCTAAATATGAGAACCAAGAAAGCAAAAAGCGAACAATGTAACGCGGTCTCCTGCTTTGTTAGATATAAAAATTTGGAGGCCCTTTAAGGTTATTTAGGAAAGAAGTGAAGAGTATAGATTCGATTTCTGATTGATGTAAATATTGCTATATGTCCACTTGAAAGGCCGGCAAAGCAAATGTACCTTATCTGGTGTTACACTGGGCCGTGGGCGGAGGTGTACACATACCATCAGGGGATGCAGAACGCTTGATTACCTTGTACTTCTCATTAAAAAATATCAATAAATAACCGATTTAAAAAAAAGAAAAATTCTCAATTTCACTGTGAGAGATAGAGGGAGATATCAGTTGACCTTCGAGTACGTAGTATCAATGATACTGGAGGAAGGTCACCTAAAAAGCATGAGGACCCTCTGGAGGGCATGTATAAAGAGGTTAATGACTGTGGACGAGGCGAAATAGGTAGACAGGGACCATAGCGTTTGGCGCTCCGTTCTCCCTGACTACCCCTCTAGGGATAAAGCGTGAAGCTAAATAAAAGTCAGTATTTTAAATGTAACATTCAATACTCATTCTGCCACGAAAGATCTTTTTGAAGTTCTTTTTCGAAAAACATAAAAAAAACAAACTTAAGTGCGGGTTCGATTTTATTACTTTTTGCTGTCAAAATTCGCGACACATTCTCGAAAGCTGTAGTCGTGTTAAGACAAAAAGATGAAAAAGACGAATCGTTTTCGTTGTGTCGTTATATAATTTATTTTGAAACCTGTTTTTTCTTAAAGAAATGGCTCATATTTAAGAAAGAACTTAGTGTCAATCTTCTCCTTTTTCCACATTCACCTGAAATAGAAATGTTAGGTATTGTATGACTAATAATCTAGTATTAGAAGTTTTTTCGCGAGTGATTGTAGGTTCCATTCCCACTGGGAGGCATAATAAAATATAAATTACTTTTTTCGCTCTGGTAAAACAAATCGCGGCGTTGAGTTCCGCCACTCAATACGTAATGTTTCGACCTTAAACGGAAAGTGGAGTGTCTTGAAACTATACTCTTTTATTACCTTACTATGCATAAAAAAATGTGTGAGCAAGTCAGATCTTAACTAAATTTAAAGTGGTGAAACTCAACGCCGCGCTTTGCCTAGGGAAATACAATTTTCATTTCTTGGAGTGGAAATCGAACCCACAACCTGTCGCGCTTACAGTCACACGCTTGTGCCTTGCGCCACGACAGGCGTTATATGTACTTTGGCTATAATATAACGATAAGTATCTTCTAAAATATTCATCAAAATATTAGTATAATAACTTTAATAATATCAGAGAAATGTTCCAAATATAAGAACATTTATTACTCAAGTAGAATATAAGATAAATCTTTTGTTTCCTATAAAACAGTTTATAAATCATAGATTAAAAAATAAAAATGGCATTAATGCAACAGTATTTAAGTGCTAAAAATATTTCTTATTATATTAAAAAAAAAACTGTATATAGCAGAAGCCGCTCTTTGTCTTACGAGAGAGGAGAAAATAAACTAATCTATATATATTAATATGTGACGCAAAAACTTTGGAACCATTTTTACGAAAATTAAGCGAACGAAGGAGAATGAAACTTGGCAGCCTTATAGCTCATATAGAGAAGGAGTGCACAATGATAATATCTTTTTAAAATAGTGCACAAAATATATAAAAAATAATAAAATAAATGTTACACACACTACCATAGTTTGACATTCTCGTTTATATAAAGTGACATTGCTAAAGACAACGCGTTGTTAACGCGTCACCGAGGCCACTAATTTAAATAAATTCCTCTGAGTGAACAGACGCACAACGATCGCGTACAGTTAGATAAGTGTCCATATATTTTAGGGCATAGGCATAGCTTAATGCTATCCAAGTATAACGCATAGTAAGTACATAGTAGCTAGAAAGGACATAGTGCTAAAACTCTCCGTTGTCCTTTTCTCTCGAAATTGAGACGTTACGTGTGAGCCTCAATATAAAAATAATTTCGAAAAAAATTCGGAAAGCGAAATAACTTTTCAGTAGCTTATTTTCTAATAGACTATTTCATATTTTATTTTAACTATGTATATATTATAATTTTTTTTTAATTATTTTATGTTATATTTATTTTTTTTCTTACGAGTAAAACCAAACAATACATAAATGTTCTAAAAAAAGATACTCCTTCGAACAGAAAGAAACAAATACATTTTTTAGCATTTATTTCTTTTTAATGACGCTTTTTCGTTACATCCATAATTACAAGAGAAAACCTATTTATAACATGTTTACATTTAATTTACAGATATTGAATGTTCAAAGGCAACTAACGGTGCATATTGTCTTATTCTTCTACAAATTCTCTGCTTTTTACCTCATAACAATGTACTTAGAGAGACTTTTGGTTCTTAGCGTTCTGTCCAAACGGAACTTCATGGTTATTCCTTCATAAGAGGGTAGTATTAAAGACACCTTGTTCAGGAAGCTCGGGCAGGAGCCTGAAATCAAGACTTGTAGGGCAAGCACGAAAACTTGCGACAGAATACTTTGAAGGCATTTTGTATGGGAAAATTTTAGTTTCTCTTACGCACGGTAGGGGCGCTTTTCAATTCCCATACAAACTCTTTCGATACCGATACGAATACTTTGTCGCAAGTTATCGTGCTTGCCCTATTGATGCTATTTCCAAAATATATTCCATAAAGCACAACAAATCTTGTTCTATGACAAAAACACTTGAAAACAAAAGGGGTACTGTTTAAATTTAAGTCCCTTAATTGGATAGCAGATGAGTACCAACAGCTCTAATACTAAAATAATTAAATCGTTAATTTGTCTGCGCCTAATTGGATTTTGATAAGGTTTTTGCTATTGTGCTTGTTATTTTTTTTAAACTGATTTTAAAGAAAGAAGGTTCTGAACTTAATTGATTTTTTTATATGTGTATTGCCATATCTAAATATAAATACGTGAAGCAAAAACTTTGTACCCCTTTTTTACGAAAATTACACGGACGGAGGAGCATGAAATTTGGCACACTTATAGTTTATATAGACAAGGAGTGCAAAATGCTAATATATTTTTAAATATTGCATATTTTTAAATAATGCATAAAGTATATTAAATTAATAAAATAAATGTTACACACACTACCATGGTTTGACTTGGCATCCCATGTTTTATACAAAGTGATATATACATTACTAAAGACAACGAATTGTTAACGCGTCAACGAGAACACTAACTTTTAATGAGTGAATAAATTTTTAATGATTCTTTTTTTAAATGGTAGCTAATGCTTCTGACGTCCCTATTTAAATAATTTGAGTTATGATTTGATTTCGGATCATAGTCGTTTTTTTGTGTTATTAGTTTTACTCTTTAATTGTTTTTATATGAAGTCGTTTTTGTTAAATTCTAATTATTTTCCATGCAGATAAGACTAGGTTCAGGGTTTGATATGTTTTTACGCTATTTTTATATTAATGTTTTCTAAATACTAAATGAACTGCTCTTAATGTAAATTTCATGCGTCATGTGACAAACTCACATATACTGACATCCGTCGAGATGATGTACGGTCGCTATTCACTTAATATCATATTTGAACCTTATCTATGAATAAAGTAGGGATTCATGTCTGAAACTGAATTCAGGTGATTATTAAGACTTAAAAAAAAAAAAAAAAAGATAACCGACTTTAAATAAAGAAAGCTCAAAAAAGAGATAAATTTGAAACAAAAATGTTTTTAAGACTTTGTTGTGGCGCAGAGAGACACAGGCGTGCAGCTGTATACGCTGTAGGCTGTGGGTTCAGAATTTCCACTCCAGGAAATCAATATATTAAATAATATTTAATATTTTTATTTCGTCGCTTAAAGTTTTTCTTTTAATAGTCTATTGACATCATGCTCCGAACGCTTTAATTTTTTTCTTTGTCTTTTCAGCGTCACATGTATAGCCTTCAACCCTCCACCTAAAGCAGGGTAGGCAGGAGGAACCTGAGAACCTAGTGTTAAAACACTCCGTTCTTTTGACATTTCCATTGCCCACTTTCCGCCGAATAGAAGCATTGCGTGCTGAGTGGCGGAACTTAACACCGCGCCCTGTTATCAGATCGAAATGAAAATAATAAATATATTCAAGAAATATAGTCAGGGAGCCTACAACCTGTCGCGTTTGGTCTTACGCCTCTGGTCAACAACTGGCCTCCAGCTACTAAATATTTATAAAATATTAAAAATCTATAAACAAATGACTAAACCTATTTGACGCCAAGCGCGTCCTAAACATACAAAAAATAGCGACGGAAGACGGTCGAGACAGCGCGGCACATCTGCTATTTATTCTATATTCCCGGGAAACACGGATTTTGTTAATATTTTCTAGTTTTTTTTGTTTCTGATTTGGTACTGGGTTTAAATCGGGGGAATATTTATATAGTGAAGCCTAAGTATCTTCATTTTCCGTTCTGATAAAACAAAGCATGGCGTTGAGTTCCGCTTCTCAATTTGCAATCTCTACGGAAAGCATAGAAAGTCTTAACACAAGGTGTATTTCATTTTCCTTGCTTTGCGAAAAAAAAGCGCGAGGCTGAAAAAGAATAAGGAAATAAAAAAACTATACGTATATTATGACATTATGACAATTTGATATATTCGTAGTTATATTATGAAGAGAAGGAAAGGAGAGCAGAAAGACAAAATAAGTCATAACAATGTATTAAATTAAACACATAATTAATAAAATAAAGACATCGCTATGTGTTTGACATTCACTTTTGTATAAAGTGATACATACGTTACTAAGACAACGCGTATTTTACTCAGCAACGACATATAACTCTTAGGTCATTGACAAACAACCTACAGGCGAAACTACTGAACGTAAAAAACTGAAATTTAGTATGTAGACCCCTTTGAGAGTGTAGGGGAGCATTAAGAAAGGATTTCACGAAATTCCCAAGGAAATGGGAAATAGAGATAAACAGCTTTTTTTATTTATTTAATAGCTTTACGCTTTATCCCGTACATAACAGGGTAGGCAGAGGGAACCTAGCGGTCTCATAACACATCCGTTCCACGTTTTCCACCGAATTGAGGTATCGCATGCTGGGTGGCGGAAATCAACGCCGCGTTTGGTTTTGTTACCAAAGCGAGGAAACGAAAATACAAAATAATAATAATTATAAATATTTAATATTTTCATTTTCTGGAATGGAACCCGTAACCTGTTGCGCTTACAATCGCACACTTGTGCCTCTGCGCCACGAAGGCCTCAATGATATTTTATAAGTAAATTATAATGGATCCGTACAAAAGTACTTTTGCTATTGAAACTGTAGTACTTATAGTAAGAAGTAACTATTTCCGATTTCGTAAAAGTTATTTCAAAGCTTTTCACTTAAATCTCGATCTGTGAGGAACTTTAAACTTAATACTTGTTATCTGTACAATCGAACTACTGTAGAATTAGAGTTGGCTTTCTAGTCACTTATTTTCTTATACTTTT
>JAKGSA010003207.1:0-10024 GCA_033558755.1 Philaethria dido
TCTTATGATGTGTTCCGGTTCGATGGCATGTAAGCCAGGTTTTCCCCTTTCCCACCCATCCTTTCCCCAAAATGTGGTGGTTCAGACAGCGGACTACTACATT
The DNA here is from genome assembly GCA_033558755.1 of Philaethria dido. Lineage (NCBI taxonomy): Eukaryota > Metazoa > Arthropoda > Insecta > Lepidoptera > Nymphalidae > Philaethria > Philaethria dido. The sequence continues at coordinate 104 of JAKGSA010003207.1, forward strand.
ATCCTCCCTTTCCATCTGTATCCTCTAGGTTGGCAACGCATCTAGTACATCTCTTGTGTTGTAGATGTTCATGGGCGAAGGTAACCACTTACCATCAGGCGGTCCTTCTGCTCGTTTGCCATCCGGTATCCATAAAAAAAAAAAAGAAAAAAAAAAATATATGTAATGTGTAAATAAACTTTGTTTTTTCAGAGAAATAATTCTTGTTGTTTCCTAACCTAAAATAAATTTACATATTATATATATATTTTAATTCTGAATTGAAAAATTGATATTGTTATTAAATTACAGAATTTTTCACTTATTTAGAGTGCACATTGTTATATATGAATCACATAATTAAATACTTTTTTACCATTTCCCATAGTTTGCGGACGTGTTTTATACACTACGCGAGTCTCGCCTCGACAGCACATTTTAAACCTTATCACAACAGTCACAAAGTCTGACAAAGTGTACATCGTTCTCGGCTAACTAACAACACAAGTGGTCTTGTTATGTCGCTTCTCGCACGTGGCGGTGTCGTCGTCGCAGTGGCCGCTCTCCCTGTATATGACGGTGCGGACGCCGGAGTCCAGCGACGTGGCGGTCGCGGAGGAGCCGGCGCTGTCGCACGCCACGTGCAGCGTCTCGTCCGAGTGCCGGTGGTAGTAGTCCGAGTCGAGGTCCGTCTCCAGGTGCACGCGGCACGAGTCCTTGTCGCACCAGCACCGCCCGCCGCTGTCCGCCACGCTCGCATCGTCGCCGCAGCAGAGCTCGTCCAGGCAGCGCAGGGCGGGCGGCGGCGGGCGCTAGGGCGCCGCGTCGGCCGTCAGCGCCATGAGGCGCGCCACCAGCGCCGAGCTGGCGCTTACGGCGGCTGCCACGTCGTCGTGCGCCGATAACAAAGCGCGCACGCCCGCGCCGCCCGCGCCCACACCCGCCGCACCCGCGCCCGCGCCCGCGTACCCCCTCTGGCGACTTTCTCTCCTCTCCTCCTCTACTGATGTCTCCGGTTTCAAGGTACTATTCTGTAATATTAACATTTATATATTTGTAAGCCACAAATTTAAATGACTTAAATTTGGATTGAATATGTTCCAGCATATTGATCAACAAATGTATGATGCAATAATAAAACTGTAATATCAATAAAATACACAAAATTAACAAAAGCCAATAAAATATTACAATAAAATAACAAACTTAAAACTAACCTGTATGGATACAATTATTAATAGCAAACCCTCATAAACAACTTCACCATAACAACACTCACTCTAAATCAAAAGTTAATAAGTGACAAAGTCAAGTTTGATACTGCAAGCTTACATATTTGTATCGTTAAGCAGATATTTTGAAAATATAGAACCATATCGTTTTGTTCAAATGCAATATTAACGTACCTGCGACTGAGTCTGCGCCTGCGCCTGTGCGTCCGCGACGAGCGCGCGCGTCGTCTGCTCGGCGTCCTGCAGACGCGCCGCCAGCGCCAGCACCTTCAGCTCGGTGCTGGCGAGGTCCTTGTCCAGGATGTGCGTCTGCAGGTACACCGTCTGCGCGATCTTGTACCAGTCGGCGATGGCGTCCGCGCGCGCGCGCGCCAGCGGGCCGGCGCGCTGCAGCAGGGCGCGCGCGCGCCGCCCCGTCTCCGCCACCGTGATGCGCTCCAGCACGTGGAACTGCTCGTCGTTGTAGGTCAGCGAGCGCGTGGCGCGGTCGCGCACCAGGTGCTGCCACGACTCGCGCAGGCGCTCCGCCAGCGCGCGCGCTCGCACGTGCAGGCGCAGCTCCGCCGGGCACGGCGCGTGCTGCAGCGCGTCCAGCCACGCGGCGCGCAGCGCGGCGCCGCGCGCAGCCGCGTGCGTAGCGCCAGCCAGCCCGCGTCTCGCGAAGCGCTCCGTCTCGGCCGGCGGCGAGCGCGGCGGGCGGCGCTCCACGCGGCCGGCGCGCCGGAGCCCCGCGCGCGGTGGCGAGCGCGCGGGCGCGGCGGTCGCGCCGGTCGAGCGCGCGCGGCGTCAAACGCAGGCGCGCGGCGTGCGCGGCGAGGGCGGAGGCGCGCGCGGCGACGGCGGCGAGGCGCGCGGCGAGCAGGGCGCCCCAGCGCGCGACGCAGGCGCCGCACAGCTGCGAGGCGGCGCGCAGAGCGCCTCCACGCGGCGCTTCACCACGTGCCCGACGCTGCACGCCGTCTGCACACACGCTCACATGAGACCGGCCCGCGTGCAGTGCGCACTACACGCGGTGTGCGGGTGCCTTACCTTGGCTTGCGAGGCATCGTTCTCGACAGATACGAGATTAGGAAAGACGGGGAACTTGGGTATGTCGGGTTCGGGCGCCATGCTCACGTTGTTGTTGTTTTTGTTGAACAACATCAGCGGCACCTCCGCCGTCGTCTCCGGATACTCTTTGCCTAACGATACGGTTTATAACAAATATAAAAAAAAATTGCCTAATATAATTGGGAAACAAAATGGTACCCCTAAAAATGGGTACTCAAAGAGGCACATTATTAAATAAATAAAAATATCTACTTTGGTGCCGTGAAAAATAAATGTATATATTATATTAAAATATTGTAAATCTATAATTAACAATAATTATTAGCGAGGCAAATAAATTGTGAACAAGTTATAGCAGGTACATAAATACCGAGTGTATTTTCATCTATCTCAGTGAGCATGAGCGTGTCCTTGTACAGCAATATCTGCGACTCCGCGACGACGCTCGTTTGCTCACAGATGTACGTCTGCAGATGCTCGTACTTCTCCTCTGGCTTAAGGAACACCTGATTCAAAAATTATTGCATGTATAGCAATAAATTTTATTATTTCATGCATTTTACCAAAGATAAGTACGAAATGAATATATTCATCCTATTCTTCAATTTTAAAATGTTATGTAAATTATAAGTAAAAATATTTTCACGAATAATAAGAAATGAAAATGATAAAAAAGTGCACAAAAAGGGTTACAGCAATATTTATATTTTATATAAATTTAATTTGTAAACATAGTCGAAACAAAACTTTTTTAAACATCATACAACTGTCAATGTGACAGTCACGAACATGTATGACGTCATCGGAACTATTGGCTTGTTTTCGCTCGCTTATTTCAACTGTCACTTTGAAATAAAATTTTCTTGTAGTACAGTACACCCATACCTCGCTTTGCATCGGGGTTACGTTCCACAAAAACACGACGCAAAGTAAAAATAGATTTTCTATAGCAAACCATTTAATGATCGAAGTTAAATTTTTCAAACAAAAATAATATACAAAAAACGTATTCAATTAAACAAAATAAACTACATATTCATTTAATTTATGAAATTTTAATTAGAATTAATCACTGTCTGATGTGTCTATAGTGGTTGTTGTCGTAGGTCGGTTTTCTTTCATAAAAAAATGGTCGAATGTTTGTTGAACTGCTTTTTTTTAAACGTAAGATTGGGGAATTATTTATGTTTTTTATAACCAAAAACACCACGTAAACGTAACGTAACGTAAACGTAACGTAAACGTAACGTAAACGTAACGTAACGTAAACGTAACGTAAACGTAACGTAAACGTAACGTAACGTAAACGTAACGTTGTATATGGAATAATCTTTTTAAAAAAGCACAACACACTACCTCACACTACGTAATTAAACTGAACTCTACAATAAGCAAAACGAAGTGAAAATAAAATTGTATTAAATTTGCGTTGATTTTTAGTTAGAAAGGGAATCCCCAAATTTTGATGACATGGCACAATTTATATCTAAAGTGTTGGCATATTTTAGGAAAAAAAAATTAAAGACTCGAATCCAAAACAACGCAACTTCGAAAATCTAACGACGCACAGTGAAAATCAGTAAAAATTAAGCAGCGACGGAACTTCGAAAAAAACGCAAAACGAAACGACGCAATGCGAGGTATTGATGTACATTGTGTTTAAATTATTTTTGGTATACCTGACATCTATTTTTTTTTATGAAATGATTTAATATGAGTACAAAAATAAAAGTGCATCTTTCTTATGGACATTTATAATGAAGCGACTTAAATTGCGACAATAACTTCGTTGCGTGCTGAATTATACTGTTATAATCCACAAAATTTCTATACATTATTATTTAACACATTTTACCATATTTTGTATAATAGTTTGAGGAAACTAAAAAACAAAAACTTATTCCACATAATATTTTCTAATACCTATACATTGCTACATTTTTTTAATAGTAAAATGAAAAAATACATATTTTAATGAAAATATGTGCACTTGAGAAATAGAAATGGTATATCTATATGAATACAATTTTGAGGTCAATTTAGAGGTCAGGTAACAGAAGAATTTGTAACGCATGCTGAGTTATTACTACATACTCAACTAGCAATTATTTTTTTTTATAATTGAATTATTTTAATTTAATTCTATTTATAAATATAATGTATTTTATTACATAAGTTACCTTAATACTTGCAGCTTTATTCACATGAAAAATATGAATTGGTTTAGTTGATGTGACAGTTTGAACCTCTGAGAAGAACCTGTCAAAAGTCCAAATTCTATGTGGATCCACTTCTAATAGTCCTGCAAGGAGTGGAGTGACCAACTTGCGGAGACCTACACTCAGTTGGCAATGTGATGGAAGTTCACGAGACCATTCTATTGGACCATTCTCTGTTGTTTGAGTACCCTGGGAAATTATAAATAATTATTAGTTTAATGTTAAATCTGAATAATAGAATTATATAACTGTATGTTATATAATTCTTACAGATATAACCCCAGATGCCTTTTTAGTAGTTATATAAAACATAGTTTCTTTGTTTCTTCTACCTCCATATGGTCTAAAAGGCAGCTGTCCTGTTGCCACATGATATAAAGTAACACCAATTGACCATAAATCCACAGTTGCTCCAAAGCTTTTACCAACAGGCTTTCTCAATACTGCTCTCTCATACATATCTGGATGTAGATACTCTTCAGTGCCATATAAAGAAACAAACTGTTCCTCTTCTTGTAATTCCCTTGCAGCTCCAAAATCAGTAAGCTTATATGTAGTAGTTCCATCCTCATTAATAAATTTCATAATATTTCCTGGTTTTAAATCTCTATGAACTAAATTGTTATCTCTCAAATGTTTCATTCCAGCAGTCAAGTGTTCTAAAACTAATAAAAACTCATTTTCTTGAAGACCATAAGTATTTTCAGGGTCATCTAATATATTAAACAAGCTGCCGCCTGTACACAGTTCCATTACAATAACTTTCCCCCTGCCTTCCTGTTCCTCCTCAATGGCTAAAAGTTTAACTATGTTTTCATGTTTTACTTTCTTAAGAACTTCAAATTCACGCATTTGTACATCATGAGGCCTCATATGACTAAGCTGATTGAAAGTCTTTACAGCTACTTGCTCTCCGTTATTTTTATTAACTCCTTGGAACACAGCACCAGTAGCACCTTTACCCAAAACACTGGTTGTACACCATACAAAATTCTCTGAGCCTCTTAAAAATGACATTGTTTGTTTTATAAGTGTTTAATGTTTATAATAATTTAATGTTATTCGAAATTCTAGTATACTTTATGAGATTTCAATAGTAATTAACTTTCATTTTTTGTAGGTACTGCTGTTTAACTTAGTTCCTTTGACACACGTTTGACGTATACGCTCACTTTTGAAATTTGACGTTAACAGCTATTGTCATAGTAACAATATTTATTAGCATTTGTATTTAATGTTTGGGTGCTTTATGTACCTGTATAAGATAAAAAAAAATTCATTTACGTATTGAATCATCATTTTCTTACATAGATATGATATAAAATGCTTAAAGAGAATATAATTTATACTAAGATAAAAATATTTCATGAAAACACCGTAAATATGATGTTTGGATGGTGGTTGAAGTCTGTGGAAAATACTAAATAGTTCTACACTAATGGTCCGTAATTGACAACTGACGTTTGACGATGACACTAAGTATAATATAAAAACGTATATATCTAAAAATATTAAGCAATATTAAGTGAATTAATTTAAAAGTGTTTCTTTAAACAGTTCTTTTAATTTACCACAAATACCGCAGTTACCTGTTTTATTTATACTGTTTAAAATAAGAAAATCTTGTTTACTAAATTTATGTTTTAAGTAAATAAAAGCTACAACTTACGAAGTCTGAAATGTAAGTACATGTTTACTTTAAAAATCCATCAAAATGTTTTTCAACAAATCTTTCCATAAAATATCTTATACAAAATTAAATAACTCAAATATTTTTTGAGGTTATATTGTGTACTTTTAGTTACTATTTTACAAACGGTTTTAAGGTCATCAAGACATGTTAGCAAGTATAATGAAAACTATAAAAGCCGCCGATCATTGGAACGTGAAGATAGAATATCAAGCAAGGACAGGTCTAGGTCCCGGTCAAAATCATCTAAAAAGAAACACAAATCTTCAAGCAGCGAAAGAAACAAAGAATCTAAACATAAGAAAAGTAAAAAAAAGAAAAAGAAAAGGTCACGCAGCAGTAGCAGCAGTTCCTCAAGTAGCACTGACAGTGATGAGGAGGAATTGAAATTGTTACAAAGATTAGAAACGGAACGGCTAAGGCTGAAAGATGAGAAGAAAAAGCAGAAAGAGTTATTAAAAGCAAATGAAACTCCTGAAGAAAAAAGGTATTTACTTATATATTTTTTTGGATAAAATTAAATATATCAACTGTTCTTTGTATGGTAGGACTAGTACTCTGAATTGTTCTATTGTTTGGCTTTATTTATGGCGTTATTCTCAGAGCAAAACTGTTGCTCTGAGAATAATTTGTCTATCAGTCTCTTCTCACTAATGCAAGCCTTTTATTTGTATATAGATTTAGAAGTATGTTTTTAAAGTTTATTATATTTTGAGTAGCTTTATAACTAATAAATATACAATATCATATTTTAATTCTATCATTTTTAACTTCCAGAGCCCGGAGACTGAAAGAAAAGCAAGAGAAAGAGCGTAAAAGACGTGAGAGGATGGGCTGGGACAATGAATACCAATGTTATACTAACCAGGACAATCCTTTTGGGGACTCGGCACTCACAAACACATTTGTGTGGACCAAGAAACTGGCTAAGGAGGGTGTGAAGAATGTGTCACATGATGAGCTTGAAGCTTTAAACAGGCAGAAACAGATGGAGAATAAAATAGAATTGGAAAAGGTAATTTTTATGTGTAATTATATTTCAATAATTTATAGATATATTTCCTTTATCTATTGATAATTTTTTTTAGAAACAAGTTTTATGATGCATTATGTAATAACTACAAGTACTTTGGTTAACCTTTAAATAAATTGTTTAGGAAACATGTTTGTATGTATGTTTTCATGAGTAAACTATCACCATGTTATTTCGTACATATATTTTCAAGAGCAGTCTTAATTTTTCTTGAAAATATATGTAAAAACATCAAAAATCCTATCAAAAAATTGCAGATGTTGAAATATATTATGATTTTAATGATCATTGACAATAATTTAAGGACAATAACTCAAAAGAAGCTGTAGATGAATGTACAAATTGTTTCTTCACCATGTATATTTTAATTTTCTCATATTTAATATAGTATTTCATAATTCTATTTACTTCATAGTTATATTAAGAAGAATAACTTGTAATGGTTAACTAAAGGTACACATGTAAATGCATAATTTGATGGTATATTTTTTAATTTTTAACTATATCTCTAGTTAGATAATAAAAATGAAATATATATCATGTGCAAAATTTTATGTGTTTGTGGCACTACTATCTTTTTCATTTAAATGAATATTATCTATCTCTTTGGGTAATTTATTATTATCATTTTCGTTTTATGTCATTTATAACACAATTATAACATATTAGTGTTCCCGTTTATATCAACAGATTGTTTTTGGCAATGTATGTATATTGTATATGTCACTTTATATAAACATGGATGTCATGCCATGGTAGTGTGTGTAACATTTATTTTATTAATTTAATATACTTTTTATGCATAATTTAAAAACAATATTAACATTCTGCACTCCTTCTTTATAATAAACTATAAGTGTGCCAAGTTTCATGCCCCTTCGTCCGCGTAATTTACGTAAAAATGGATACAAATTTAGTGCTTGACGTATTTATATATATATAGAGCAGTCGGCTAGTGGTACAGTGGTGTGTGGTCGCAGGTGAAGCAGCGCCGGCTGGAGCGCGAGGCGGAGCGCGCGGCGCGCGAGGCGGAGGCGCTGGCGCTGGCGCGCGCGCGCGAGTCGGCGCAGTTCCACAGCTGGGCGCGCCACGAGGACGCCTTCCATCTGCAGCAGGCGCGTCTGCGCTCGCAGATACGCATACGCGACGGACGAGGTATTATATCTTTATGTTTCATTTACTATGAGTCACACCAACGTTTTTAGCTAACAGCACATCTGAGTAGAAGGTAACTGAAGGAAATAGAATTTGTTTTTATTTTTTTTCTATCTTCAAAAATGACCGAGGTATTAAGCGTTAAAATGTAGTCTCGGTTGCGCTAATGTGTGACGTCACGTGCACACTTACGTACATGTACGTTGTAACAACACGCACACAGCCACGCTACGTGACGACACCAGCCGATATCGACGGAACGCTAATTTTAAAAATTTTCAAACTTGAAAACGCTGTAATTTCTGAAATCCTAGCCCGATTTTTTTGAAACTAAAATTATTGTTATTTGTAAGAACAGGCGCATTTAATTGATTCATTTTTTTAATAAGATTTAGATATGTTGATGTGATTTATTATAATTATAAATTATATATAATCCTTACTAATATTATAAACGTGAATGTGAGTTTGTGAATATGTAACGTTTTCACGCCAAAACTATTATATTATCACGAAACTTTATACATATATTTTTAGAGTTATTAAAACAGACCTTTTAGCAGACATGATAGTTCGATAAAATTGAAATTAGAACTACATACGAGGTGTTCAAAAAGCAAGATGACTTTTCAAATTTGGCGGGCAACGTACTTCGATTATCGATTTTTTTTATTTTGTTATGTTGGTACACTCTTCTCCCGAACATCATCTTGGGTACTAAGCTCAAGTGTATAGCATTTTTTGTTTGGTTGGGGAGAGGCGTAAAGGTTATAAGTAAGTGTTTTGCGTGCTCGGCGATTTCTTGCTATCGAAAATATGGATCAAAGGATTTGCATCAAATTTGTGTAAAAATAAAAATAAAGTGGTCCGGAAACACTTAAAATGTTGACAGTGGCATACGGTGAAACCAATGTTCTGAGTAAAAATGCTTACAAGTGGCACAAACTCCTTCCAAGATGGCCGGGAAGATGCCAATGACGAGCTCGCTCTGACGCCCAAGCACGTCAACAACTGATGAAACGTTCAAGCAGGAAGAAAATTGAAAATTTGAAAATCGTCGAATCACTATCAGAGAAGTTGCTGGACGATGTTGGTATATCGCTTGGCTCGTGCCATGAAATTTTTCTAACGTTTGGGCATGCAGACGTAAAAGTCAGCGAAGTTTGTTCCGAAATTGCTCATCATTCATCTTTTGCTGGTGAGAGATTTTTTGGCTGTAAACAACACCAGCCAATCATGCCTTCACCCACCATATTCAACACCGGATTTGGCCCCATGTGACTTTTTTCTTGTTCCCAAAACTAAAGAGACCTAAGTGAAAGGACGGTGAGATTTGCAACGATTGAAGAGGATAAAGACTGCATCGCTAAAGAGCCCAAGGCTATACCGAAAAGTGCTTATGAGAAGTGCTTTGACGATTGAAAACCGTTGGCATAAGTGTATTGTATCTGAGGGGGGATTACTTTGAAGGGGACAACAACATAAATATTGATAAATAAATAAATATTTTTTCTTAAAAATACAAAGTCACCTTTACTTTTTGAACACACCTCGTATTTCCAA
>JAKGSA010003208.1:0-10017 GCA_033558755.1 Philaethria dido
GTGTTGTAGATGTCTATGGGCGAAGGTAACCACTTACCATCAGGTGGTCCTTCTGCTTGTTTGCCGTCCGTTATCAATAAAAAAAAAAAAAATTATTAACAATTATTGCAAAAAAAATAAATATTCTAAGTCTATACGAGACTCGTTTCTAGATTATATAAAGTTAATATAAGATTAAATGACTTGTGAATGCTTGCAATTTACTTTTGTATGATTTTTTTTTAATAAAACTTATTATTTAATATTTTTTTTATTTATTTTAAAATAGTTTTTATATAGATATATGTATTCTTGGTTCTTTTACTAATGACATTTTTTAGCTCTGGCATTAAAAAAGTTAGACATACCTGACTCCATAATAACTATAAGAATACAAATTTTATGTATGAGATAATTAGTCACTTTACTTAACTCTTGTCATTTCTCTTCAAAATAACTTAGAACAGACTAAAAATATAATTTAATACATATTTTCATTACTTTGACAATTCATAAAAGATTGTATATTTAACACATTCGCAGCCAGCTAATTTTCTACGATTCAATTCTGAGTATTGTCACATATAATGAAATTCTGAAGCTGGTTGCCCCAAACTTGTATCTTCAAGGGGAGGATTAAAAGTATAAAATTTGTTTTGAAATATCAATGTTAAAAATATAATAATTTAAATTGACGTAAATTCACGCTAGCACCAACCAGGAATAGAATTTTAAATGACGTGAATTCACGTCAGAGGTCGCGAGTGTTAATATAAACTCATACTTAATTCGATTGTCTTTTTTTATGTATGTACCACATAGCTGTTCACTGGATGGACTAATTTTGATGTGGTCTTATTGGGATCCAACGAGTAGTTTTTGAGTTATTCGTAATCATATTACTGATTAGAACAATAACCTGTTCTTTTAGTTTAAAACTAATTTAGTAATTACATACTTTCTAAATAACTGATTTATTTCTATAATAGCCCTTGAAAGTTATTTATATATATGCCTATTTCGACTTGACTACTATCGTTTCCGTGGTGTAGCGGTTATCACATCTGCCTAACACGCAGAAGGTCCCCGGTTCGATCCCGGGCGGAAACATATGTTTTTGCCATTTTTATATTTTTTCTTTTGTATTTACAAATATATTATGTCTGTACATATAATGTCTGTCTGTAATATTTTGCTTTAGAATCAATAAAATATCAGATTTTTTAATATTGTAATATGTAAGATAGAAAAAATCAGACATCTGTAAAAAAAAAAAAATCAACTAATGAAGAAGCGCAACATTAATTTCCGTCACTTCACGTGCAAAATGCTAAAAGCGGAGAACGGAGTGTCTTTACACTATGTTCTCTCATGCAAAAGCGTGATGCTTGTAAGCATATGGTACATTTCTAAATTTTAACGGGATAACATGTTTGCAATCACTGCAATGAGGTCGTTTAGTAAGATTTTAAATATGCAGTATTATTATTTATGCCATATAAAACTTATATATTACGAATTTATAATATGATAGACATTTCTTTTCTACTGAAAAAAATAGTTTCTTTTTTTAGCTTCACACTGTATCCCGCATATAGCAGGGTAGGCAGAAGGAACTTGAAAACCTAGTGTTAAGACAGCCCGTTCTCTCTTTTCGTTCCCCACTTTCCGCCGAATTGAGGCATTGTGTGCTGAGTGCCGGAACTCGGCGCCACGCTTTGCCTTGTTACACAACCCAGAAAATGAAAAATTTCATTTCCTGGAGTGGGAATCGAACCCACAACCTTTCGCGTTTACAGTCGCACGCTTGTGTCTCTTACAATTCAGTAAATTAAGTTATATTTCATTTAGTATGTAATGTAGGCGAAAAGAATTTAGTACATACTTTCTGTTTTCTCATACATTACAACGTAGCGGTAATTGAATCCATTTATAAATGTCAAAACATCAAACCTGGTAACATTTCTATTTGTTTTAAAGTATATTTTTAGATTCTGAATATATTTTTAAAATATTTTTTAATTAATTAACAACGCCTGGCAGAAAATAAAAGCAAAGATATATTTACTAAACAATGCCACACTATTGTAACAGGAAAGTAAAATGATAAAAAAATAATATTATATAAATATTATCGTTTTCATAAATATTTATTTAAGTGTGTGATTAACACATAAAAAATATTAGAAATAAATATTAATATAAATTAGTATCGAATTCACAACCTGGTGTTTCAGTCAGAAACTGTCCTATTGCGCCACAAAGGTATTATAACTATAGGGTGTCCCAAAATTACCGCAAGATTTGAATTAAATAGAAAATGCCATTTTAGTCTTTTAATAGCGAATGAATAATGAATATAATAGCAAATGGCGGCAAAGTCAAATCTTGCGTTAATTTTGGGACACCTTTACAATACGGCGATTACTCCTTAACAAGTTTTTTAATTAAGTTAAAAAAAAAGCTAGTTTTAGCAACGAGCAAATGTACATAATAGATAAATATATTAAATTGCTTATTTAATGTATATAAAATGAATTATATATTTATATATATTTTTATCTTCACGCTGTATCCCACATATAGCAGGGTAGGCAAAGGAAATCTAAGAACTCAGAATAAAGACACTCCATTCTATTAAGATATGCGTTCCCAACTATTAAATACTTATTGTACTTATTTTTAAAGCGCAGCGTTGAGTTCTATTCAATAAACAATGTCTGGAATTCAGAGAGATTTAACGGAGTGTTTTAACACTACGTTCTATGCGAAATAAAGCGTGAAAGTGTAAACAGTAACTCGTTAACTAGCTTTAGAAAAGGGAAAGGATTTATTCAAAACAGTTTAAATTGAATTAATGGAGTACCGGAAGTCGTGACTTGATAGCGCACTTGTTTGCATATTTTGATGAAAAATTTATGTTTTCTTTGCATTTCAATGTTGTTATATAAGACTGTTTACTTGCTGCTGTGTGCGGGATACAGCGTGAAACTAAATACATAATCGTTCCCCCTAGTGGGAATCGAACCCTCAACCTATCGTTACAGCCATATGATATTCCACTACACAACAATGGATAAATTTATTGGAAATAACAAACAAATATTTAATTTTTACTCTCAACTAAATTCTAGTCAAATGTGAAAACGTTTTCACTTCGAGGTTGTGGATTTGATTTCCACTTGGAAGAATGATTCTAATATATAGAACGTCAAGTTCTACACATAATGTTTCGAAATTGAACAGAAAGTGGAGATCGGTGTGTTGTCATTGGACTATCTTAGTGAAGCTGAAAGGAAAACATTTCACATCTTAGTGAAGCTGAAAAGAAAACCACGGAAATCGAACCACGACAGGTGCATTATTAATAGATAATAATATAGTGAAACATTTATAAAATATCTCACAAAAATAGAATATTTATCACAGCAGGATAGTCAGAGTGAACCCAGTGTCAAGACACTCCGTTTAAGGCTTTTGCACCGAATTTGAGACAATGCGTATTAAGCGACGGAACTCAACGTAAAACTCTTGCTAAAGCGGAGAAATAATTTAAATATTCCTCCGAGAATCGAACCTACAACTTACCATAAGGTCAGACGCCGTCCCACTGCGCCACGATGGTGTTTTTTAATGCATATTTTAACAATTTTATTATTTCTTTTTACAAGCATTTTATTACATAACTAGTGTTTCAAATTCGCAGACAAACTATCTACTTGCTTGAAAAAGTAAGCCACAGGAAATTCCGGTCAAGATTCATCTTTAATTATAATTTGGTAGAGTTCCGTATTAATATAAAAAATTATTAGCTTTTTGACACTTTTTTCCAAATAGCAGGGTAATCATAGAGAACATAGTGTCAAGACACTCCGTTCACCGTTTAGAGCCTAAATTATGATGTGCTTTAGAACGCAGTGTATCAAATTGCGTTCTAAGTGACTAAATTCGACGCTATATATTATTATAAATATTTAATATTTTCATTTGCTGGAGTGGAAATTGAACCCACAACCTGCCGCGTTTGCTGTATGGCAACGACTGGCTTGTATGATCTTATTATAAAAAAACACTTAACAAAAGTGGGGAACGGAGTGACTAAACACTGTGTTCTCCCTGACTATCCTACTGCAAAAACTCTATTAATACAAGAACAGCAAACCGCTACTAAATATAAATTGAATATCTGCTATAAAACTATTTTACATACTCGTAGCAATTAATTTCGAATAACAATTGGCCATTGTTAGTAGGTCAGTGGATGCAGTATTGAATATTTTAAATTTTAATATCAACGTAGTTTTGCGCGGTTACTATATATTTGATGAACGAGATGTCGATGTCGCAGTCGTAAATAGGTTGTTAAATCTACTTGTATGTACCATTTTTTTTGTATATAGCATATAGCAGGGTAAGCAGAGGGAACGTGAGAACTTGGTGTTAAGACACTCCGTTCCCTATTTTCCGCCGAATTGAGGCATTGCGCGCTGCGTGAAAAAAAAAAAAAAGTCCCGCTGAGTTTCTTGCGCCGGTTCTTCTCAGGTCTGAGGCATTAAATTTAGTGAACCGGTGGAAATTATTTGACGTTCAAAAAATGAAGCTTATAACTTCTTATTTTGAATAAAATTATTTGACTTTGACTTTGAGTGGCGGAACTCAATACCGCGCTTTGCCTTGTTACTAAATTCAGGAAATGAAAATATTAAACTTTTACATTTCCTGGAGTGGAAATTGTACCCATAACCTGTCGAGCTTAAAGTCGCACACTAGTGCCTCTGCGCCCCGACAGGCGTTAATTATTAGATTTCTTTTTTTAAATAATAGTTTTGTTCCACCACTCAGCACGCAATGCCTGAATTCGGCGGAAAGTGGGGAACTGAGTGTCTTAACACTAGGTTCCCTCTGCCTACCCTGCTATATGAGGGAAACAGCGTGAAGCTATGTATGTATGTATGTATGTTTGTATGTATGCTAAGCATTATACTTAAGGTATTTATTATAGATAAATTATTTTCATTTCTTCGCTCTGATAAGATAAAGCGCAGTGTTGAGTTCCTCCACTTAATACGCAATGTCTTGTACGCAAAGTTTGGGCGGAAAGCGGTGAACGGAGTGTCTTGACACTAGGTTCACTCTACCCTGCTATGAGGGAAAAAGCGTGAAGCTACAAAAAAAATCGTTTTACTCTCTTACTTAGGTAACTCTAATAAACGTATATATGTAAATGATTAACTGCTCATTGAATAATTAAATAAGCAGAAATGGCTAGTTACATGTTTTAAATGGCCATATCTGTTTTAATTCTGATTTAATTTATATACGGGTGTAATTAGTGAACGTAACATGAAGAGATTTTTGACTGTATTTTAGTATTGCATTACATTTAATAGTTGTGTAAGAACTACCAGGCTGAATAGGCTAAAGCCTTAGGCGGCAGATTTAAAAAAAAATAGCAACCTTTAAAAAATCAACGCATTTTGTGGCGCAGAGGCACAAGCGTGCGACTGTAAACGCGACTGGTTGTGGGTTCGATTCTCACTCTAGGAAATGGAATTTTTCATTTCCTGGGTTTAGTAACAAGGCAAACCGCGCCGTTGAGTACCGCTACTCAGCACGCAATGCCTCAATTCGGCGGAAAGTGGGGAACGGAGTGTGTTAACATTAGGTTCCCTCTGCCTACCCTAGTATATGTGGGATACAGCGTGAAGCTATGTATGTATGTATGTATGTAAAAAAAAACAAAGACGGCAAAAAGCTAACTGACAATTGAATCGGTAAGTGCAGATACAACTTAAGTCCAGATTTTCAAATTATACAGGTGGGAGAAAAAAGAGTAAAAGTTAGCTTTCTAAGCTAGTTTAAATCGATTACGAATTTATGAATTTTTTTGTGCCTTACGTTGTTTCTGCACTCACCGATTCAATTCTTGAAGCCATGGCAAATTAACTATCAATTTTCGAGGCTAGGGACGGCAAAAAAACAAATGCGACAAGGACTTAACAACTTGCACCTGAAAATGGCATGGCAATAGCATTAAATACAAAATTGTACAATAAAGAATTTATTATTATACTCGCACTAAGAAAACCTTTCATTATCTTACTATCTTTACAGTTTAAGTACAGTGGCAATTACGAAGTTACGATAGATACGTTTATACTCGTAATAGTTAACGAGACAACTAAGGGCGGCCTCTGTAGCATAGATTTGGTTATTTTGTAATATATGTATGTAATTTTTATTATTTTTAAGAAATCTTTTTATATTGCAACTATCTATAAAGGTATTTATGATAGTCAATAGATCAGTGATTCTCAACCTTGCTAAGATTTTTTAATAATTTTAAATGTTAAATGAAAAGCAGCCTAACGCCTGTCGTGGCGCTGAAGCACAAGCATGCGACTGTAAATGCGACAGGTTGTGGGTTCGATTCCTACTTCAGGAAATGTAAAAGTTTAGTATTTTCATTTCCTGGGTTTGGTAACAAGGCAAAGCGCGGTGCTGAGTTCCGCCACTCAGCACGCAATACCTCAATTCGGCAGAAAATGGGGAACGGAGTGTCTTAAAACTAAGTTTTCAGGTTCCATCTGCCTACCCTATTATATGCGGGATACAGAGTGAAGCTAAAGAAAAAATGAGAATGAGAAACTGCATGGCAGGGTACGCAGAAAGAATATAGTTTTAAAATATATGATTTTGAATGGTTGTTAAGTGGCGGAACTCAACGCCGCGCTTTGTCCTATCAGAGCGGGGAAATCAAAACAATCGAGTTTTATTGATACATAATTATGATGATTTTAACAAGTAAAGGTTGAAAACCAGCGCAATTACTGTCAAATTTAAAATGTTATCTAATATAAACTTAACAGTGGTTTTATGAACATTCTTATTAAAACGGCTTTTCCTTATATTTTTTTCTTTAAATTAAAATGTTCTTGTAATAAAAATCGTTGCTATATATTTACTATATATATATATATATATATATATATATATATTTACACATACTCTTTTTCCCAGTTTCACGTTTTCTCCCGCCTAGTAACATAGACAGAGAGAAAGAGTGTCAAAACATTCCGTTCTCCTATTCTATACAGAGTGACATTAATTGAAACTGAATAGAAGATTTATTTATGGTTTAAAATGCACATGTCTAACATCACAAAGTTACGTACACCGTGTATATACAATTTAGTCTGCCGCAGGATTTTCAAACCGCACAGTACGCCACAAGCTTAAATATCATCCACACCACCTGGATGCGTGGTACTCCAGTACTGTGCGGTTTCGAAGGAATTTCCTTCCACGTGCCACTGAACTGTGGAATGGCCTACCTGCGGCAGTTTTTCCAGGTCGATACGAAATGGGTACCTTCAAAAAGCGCGCCTACTCCCACCTCAAAGGCCGGCAACGCCCCTGTAGCTCCTCTGGTGTTACACGGGGCCGTGGGCGGCGGGGATCACTTACCATCAGGTGACCCGAACGCTCGTTTGCCTTGTCCTTTCCATAAAAAAAAAATAGTAGCTCACTTTAAATTTCGGAGCACTGTTTGAGAATCACTGCAACACATCATTGACACGATTGCTGTCGTTTTTTGTTATTATAACAATAATGGCTACTAACGACGTATGTGTATTTAATAATACTGTTTTATCTTCACGCTTTTCATTTGTGAAATAGATAGAGTGCTTATTTTTTGTTTTTTAATTTCCGATCACTATAGACACTATGTACCAGTGCCTTTTGTTAGCGTTTTCTGGATTATTGCCTGTCTTGGCGCAGAGGCACAAGCGTGCGACTGTAAACGTGACAGGCTGTGGGTTCGATTGTCCCTCCAGGAAATGGAATTTTTCATTCACTGGGTTTGGCAATAAGGCAAAACGCGGTTTTGAGTTCCGCAACTCGGCACGCAATGCCTCAATTCGGTGGAAAGTGGGGAAAGGAGTGTCTTAACACTAGGTTCCCTCTGCCTACCCTGCTATATGTGGGATACAGCGTGAAGCTATGTATGTATATATTTTTTTAACAGTGCCAAAATTATACATGTTTATTTAATAAAAAAAACTGTGTCAATGCGGCACACATAAATACGCCATACATTTACTTCGGTAAATGTTAAACGGGGATTTATACAAAAATCGATTTTTTATTAAATCGATTGTTATTTAGTAATAAAATTATTTCTACTGTTGTAATCTAAGATTATAATGATGAAATTTGAGATGCAGCTATTAGATTATTAGATTTGGGTATCGTTACTCAATACTTAATCGTAAGTTCGATTCTGTTTCCAGTACTTTCGATTTCGATAGATTTTTATTATAACGCATCATTTTGTGATTTAAAGAGGCCTGTCGTGGCGCAGAGGCACAAGCGTGCGACTGTATGTATGTAACGTGACAGGTTGTATGTTCAACTCCCGCTCCAGGTAATGCCAATATTAAACATTTATAATAATTAATATTTTCAATTCCTCGTTCTGGTAATAAGGAAAAGCGCTGCGTTGTATTCCGTCACTCCAATGCCGCGATTCAACGGCAAGTGGGGAACGGACTAGATTTTCAGCTTCCCTCTGCCTATCCTGCTATGTGCGGGATACAGCGTTAAGCTAAAATTTAAAAAAATAAGTCATCCGATTTTAATATCGTTACTCGATACACCACCAGGAAATGTAAAAATTAGTATTTTCATTTCTTGGGTTTGGTAACAAGGCAAAGTGCGGCGTTGAGTTCCGCCACTCAACACGCAATGCCTCAATTCGGCGGAAAGTGGGGAACGGATTTGTTGAAAGAGAATGGAGTGTCTTAACACTAGGTTCTCTGGTTCCCTCTAGGCAGAGGGTAGGCACCCTGCTATATGCGGGATACAGCGTGAAGTTAAAAAAAAAAACTCGATACATAATCCTAAGTTCAAATCTGTTTCAAGTACATTCGATTTAAATCGATACTTTATTATAACGCAACATTCTGTGATTTAGCCACTCACAAAAAATAATCTTTGGTTTATTGTCCATTTGAATGTTTTTCTACAAATATTGTGTATTTATATATAATCAAATCTTTTCGCATTCACGCTTTGTCCCAAGCAAGGTAGGCAGAGAGAATCTAGTGTCCCTACTCTCTCACTCTCTTTTCTCTATCTTTTTTCTCAGGTTTTGAACTATAAACAACTACAGTGAACCATAGTACCATTATGCCATAGCTCACTGAGTCTACAAGTGGGAAACGCGAACAATACTCACAAAATTATGTAATACCTAACATTTATATGATTAAAGTAGCATCAAAGCTAAGATGTATGTGACTTGCAATCTTACGGTATGACAGGTCAATTTACATCTTAGAGATTGATGCTGGGTACTGCTTTATGTGTATTTCTGGATATAAAGTTTAAATGTTTCACCAGCTTCAGATGTACGAGGTGTGTTCAAAAAGTAAGGTGACTGTGAAATTTGGCGGGCAACGTACTTTAGATTATCGATTTTTTTATTTTGTTATGTTGGTACACTCTTCCCGAACATCTGTACCAAGTTTCAAGTGTATAGCATTTTTTGTTTGGTTGGGAGAGGCGTAAAGGTTATAAGTGTTTTGCGTGCTCGGCGATTTCTTGCTATCGAAAAATATGGATTTGCATCAAATTTTGTGTAAAAAATAAAATAAAGTGCTCCGAAACACTTAAAATGTTGACAGTGGCATACGGTGAAACTGTTCTGAGTAAAAAAAATGTTTACAAGTGGTACAAACTCTTCCAAGATGGCCGGGAAGATGCCAATGACGAGCCTCGCTCTGGACGCCCAAGCACGTCAACAACTGATGAAAACGTTCAAGCAGTGAAGAAAATTGTTCTGGAAAATCGTCGAATCACTATCAGAGAAGTTGCTGAGGATGTTGGTATATCGCTTGGCTCGTGCCATGAAATTTTTTCTAACGTTTTGGGCATGAGACGTGTGTCAGCGAAGTTTGTTCCGAAATTGCTCATCATTCATCTTTGCTGGTGAGAGATTTTTTGGCCAAAAACAACACCACAATCATGCCTCAG
>JAKGSA010003209.1:0-10014 GCA_033558755.1 Philaethria dido
GATTTCAATACAAGGAGGTTTTTAATTTCTCTTTTTATAATTAAAACTTTAAAAAACAAAACTATTTGTAATAAAATAATTACGAATAACTCAAAAACTACTTGTCAGATCCTAACTAAATTTTCATAGGACACATCATAAGTTCTAACTATCATATAAAAAAAGAACAACTAAATCTGCTTCAGTTATGCGAAACATTAAAATAAAGCCGATTTTTTTATGGATAACGGATGGCAAACGAGCAGAGGGACCACCTGATGGTAAGTGGATACCTTCGCCCATGGAAATCTACAACACCAGAGGAGTTGTAAATGCATTGCCGACCTAGAGGATACAGATGAAAGGGAAGGAAAATGTAGTAGTCCGCTGTCGGAACCACCACATTCTGGGAAAAGGATGGGTGGGAAAGAGGAAAACCTGGCTTACATGCCATCGAACCGGAATATATCATAACATATTTGGCGGTTCGTCTTTGACATGATAGTGGTCGCGAGTCAGTCGGAGGGCGAAACTTTATCACCTAAATACTGGGATACCCGCCTCTTACGGGAATTGTATTCTAACCCCGTCCCATCACAGGAAAAAATTGAGAATCTCTTCCTTTTTTCGAAGTTGGCTAAAAATTAAACAGTTAAAACGCGGCGTTGAGTTCCGTTACACATGTAATCTGAATTTCGGGCTGAAAGTGGAAAACGGAGTGGGTTAACACTTAATAGACACAAAATTATTTGAAGGAACCTTTTAATGCTCAAAACTTTGTATAATCATAACAATGGACTCTTCTTTCAATATACTATATATATTAATTACTAGTGTCCCCGTAAATGCGTTAATAACGCATTGCGCAGTGACGTAACATACTTTTTATGCATTATTTATAGATATGTATATGCTGCACTCCTTCGCTATATAAACTATAAGTATGCCAAGTTTCATGCTCCTCCGTCTGCGTAATTTTCGTAAAAAGATGCACAAAGTTTTTGCTTCACATATATAGAAAGTTTAAAACTCGGAATAACCATGGACGCCTCTTTCAATATACATCATAACGGTCCTTCGGAACATTAGTACTACTTTATTATTGTAATTAAACAAAATTCATTTGGGAAAGTCATTATTGTGATTTGTAAAGTTTTGCTATTAATAATAAGAAACATTGTATATTGATAAGTTTGAAATGTTTTTGGTTAACAAATTTCTGCAGTTTTTAGAAATTGAGTACTTATCGCATTCTGATATATAAATTATACTAGTGTTTGACGCTCCGTTTCCTCTCACTACCCCGCTAGGGACAAAACGTGAATTTAATTATGTAAGTACATACATACTTACATAACTTCACGCTGTATCCCGCATATAGAAGGGTAGGCAGAGGGAACATAGTGTTTAGACATTCCGTTCCCCACTTTCCGCCGAATTGAGGCATTGCGTGCTGAGTGGCGAAACTCAACACCGCGCTTTGCCTTGTTACCAAACTCAGGAAATAAAAAAAAACATTTCCTAGAGTGGGTATCAAACCCACAACCTATCGCGTTTACAGCACGCTTGCGCCCCTGCGCCACGACTTGTCTTAAACTAATATTCAAGTACAAAATAACATACGGTATTTACTAAATAACCTTTACGGCGTAAAGAAATTTCCTTGCAAAAGCATAATTTAAGCAGGAAATGGTGTGTATCGAATTTCCTTTTGAGATTACGTATTATATATAAAAAGCGTGAAAATCACATTCCACCGAAATAACTCGTTAACGGTTTATTTCAGGGGAAAAGTATTGGAGACGAGATTCTAGTACATTATGTCACGTTTCTAAGAAAATACGAGTATACTTAGCCAACTTGAAAGAAAGAGGAGGCTGTCACTTTAATTGTATTTTTTGAAGTGTTAACTTCTTTAACGCCTGTCGTGGCGCAGAGGCACAAGCGTGTAAACGCGACAGGCTGTGGATTCGATTCTCACTCCAGTAAAATGTAGTATTTTCATTTTCTGGGTTTGGTAGGTGGTACAAGGCAAAGCGTTCCGCCACAGCACGCAATGCCTTTATTCGGCGGAAAGTGGGGAAGGGAACTGCTGAAAGAGAATGGAGTGTCGTAACACTAGGTTCTCAGGTTCCCTCTGCCTACCCTGCTATATGCAGGATACAGCGTAAAGCTAAAAAAAGGAAACTTCTTTAACTGCGTAGTCCTTCGTGACCTGATCGAAAATTCGTAAGACTAATTTTTCAATTAAAAGATTATGTATAGAAAAAGCATGAAAATCATTTTATACCAAAATAACTCATATATACATAGCTTCACACTGTATCCCGCATATAGCAGGGTAGTCAGAGGGAACCTAGTGTTAAGACACTCCGTGACCCACTTTCCGCCGAATTGAGGCATTGCGTGCTGAGTGGCGGAACTCAACGCCGCGCTTTGCCTTGTTACCAAACCCAGAAAACGAAAAATTCCATTTTCTGGAGTGGGAATTAGACCCACAACCTGTCGCGTTTACAGCGTTAAAAGATTATGCATATAAAAAGCGTGAAAATAATTTTCTACCAAAATAACTTGTTAACTATTTATTTCACGGGAGACATATTGAAAACAAGGTTTTGGTACATTTTGTCACGTTTCTTTGAAAATATTTTCTTATAACAGACACAGATAACAGTAATCACGTAGAATAAGGTAATATAACATATTTTTTTTATTTATTGGTAATAAATTGCATGTAAAAATATGAATTTGTTCTGATTTTTAAAATCCTTTGATTTTTATCATTTTTTTGCAGATTCTCTATAAAGAAACGTCTGGGCGCCTGTCGTGTGGAGGCAGAGGCACAAGCGTGCGACTGTAAACGCGACAGGCCAGGATCTGATTCCCACTCCAGGAGATGCCCTTTAATTTCCTGTTTGTAAGCGCGGCTTTCTGCCACCTGTGGCACGTATTGCCTCAATTCAGCGAAAAGTGGGGAACGGAGGTTCCACTAGGTTCCTGCCTACCCTGCTATATGCGGGATACAGCGTGAAGCCATGTCTATAAAAATATAAATCATAAAGCCATGTCTATAAAAGAAATAATTAAATTTTTCTACAGAAATAAACAATCGACTTCAATAAAAATTCATTAAAGAGTAGTTAGTTACCACGAATAACCCAAAAAACTACTTGTCAGTTTTAATTTAATTTGAATAGGATAACATCAGAAGTACCAGCTATCGTATAAAAATAATCAAAATTGGTTCACCCAGTTAAAAGTAATGCAATGAACACACAAAGTCAATATATGAGAACCCACCTGGCTTTTTTTGAAAATCTGTCGCGAAAAATGTTATTAAAAAAACAAACAATTTTAACCTATGGAAACCAATCAATGTGGACTAAATCCTATATTTTCTATCGAGAAACACTTTTTAGTAAAATCACGTCAGTTTGGCTGAGGCTGTGTGATATCGAATTTTTTATTTTTTA
Organism: Philaethria dido; assembly: GCA_033558755.1. NCBI lineage: Eukaryota > Metazoa > Arthropoda > Insecta > Lepidoptera > Nymphalidae > Philaethria > Philaethria dido. Next base: position 3,453 of record JAKGSA010003209.1, read on the forward strand.
AAAATTTTGCACATTATGATTTCATGTGTCCAATATTATGATTTCATGTAATGTTCACGTATGATTTTCATGTGGGGTTCATTATTATGATTTTGGCTGTGTTCACGGCGATTTCATGTGTCCACATATGATTTCATGTGTTCATTTATGATTTTATGTATCCACATATGATTTCATGTGTTCATATGATTACGTAAGTTCACATATGATTTCATGTGTTCACGTGTGTTTTGCTTTTATTTAAACAGGTGGCTTCAATGTGCTTGTATGATCTCTCGTGCGCTGCTGTAATGAAATGTGTGTGAACATATGACCTACCTTTTTGCACTTAGGGATGAATAGAACATTTTACATTTTTATATAAGTATATATACAAACCTTATCCTTTGAATTTATTGTCCATACATACTAGTGATGGTATTTATTTATACTAAAAAGAGAAAGTCGTTTTTTATTAATTTTATGTGTTTCTAATGCATTCTGATTTTGTGCACTACTTCTTCGTATAACATTTAGCTTTTCAATTATTTACACTAGTATCTCCGTTGACGCGTTAACAACGCATTGCCAAACAACGTATATGTCACTTTATATAAACATGGATGTCAAGCCATGGTAGTGTGTGTAACATTTATTTTATAAAATTTAATATATTCTTATGCATTATATTAAAAAGTTATTATGATTCTGCATTCCTTGGCTATATAAACTATAAGTGTGCCAAGTTTCATGCTCTTTCGTCAGCGTTATTTTTGTAAAAAGGGGTACAAAGTTTTTGCTTCATGTATCAATATATAGATAACGCATAATTTTCATAAAAAGAAACCCAAGTTATTCCTTCACATACTTATCATAGATCACCAACCAATTTTCAAGCTATAGGTAAGCCAAGGGTAACAAGCCACATAAAATTATTCCTGTCTGCAGATTTCGGACAACAAGGAGCTTGAAATGTTATTACGTGCAGCAAACCGTGCTGCGGTCACATGGACGGTTGATTGCTCTACCCTTCCGGGATATATGGGGAAGCGGAAGTGGCTTGAATTTTATGTTTTCTTAATCGATTTCCAAAAAATGAGGTACTTAGGAGGAGTGGAGGAGCTTAAACACTAAACTCTCCACTAACTTCTTGACTCTTTTTATAATTCAAAAATCACCTTATAACCTAATTTAAAAAAAGACGAGCTTATCATATTCGACTGTATTTTTTTATGTACCACCGTATATTTTTTTATTGAATGAACCTATTTTGATGATCCATTTTTTTATATGATAGGTAGAGTATGATTGGTTCCATTCCCAGATTGAGAAAATCTGATAACTAGTTTTTGAGTTATTCGTAATAATGTTACTATTTATTGCATTTTATTAAAGTCCGTTTTCTTTTTTTTATTAAAATCTTAATTATTAGTTGGGATAACGTTAGACTGTAACATGTCAACTATTTTCATTTTACCGCTCTGGTAAGAAAAAGTACGGCATTGAGTTCTACCACTCAGCACATAATGTCTCTAATATGTACGGTAACTGGAAAACGAAGTGTCTCAACACTATAGTCAAAGTCAAAGTCAAATAATTTTATTCAAATAAATTTTAGTCAAATAATTTTATTCAAATAAATTTTAGTCAAATAATTTACCACCGGTTCACTAAATTTAATGTCTCAGACCTGAGAAGAACCGACGCAAGAAACTCAGCGGAATTTTTTTTACTCGTAAAAGCTTTACAATTATTTATTTGTGGCAATGATACCTTCGAAACAGACTGGATATAGAGATATTTTCTCTAACTACCTTAATATACGTGAAAGTCTATATAAATGCCATATCCAGTACATTTAACGGTATTTACAGTTGACTCTGAACACAATCATGGGGTATGCGTAAGGCGTGCGTGCAATCACGGCCTTTCATAGACACGCTGAGGTATTTCAGATTTTTTCATAATAAAAATAAAGAATAAATACAAAATAAATGCGTACTGAGCGTGACTATGTTGATATGTCACGTTGTTTTTAATATTAATACGTGAAGTAAAAATTTTGTACCTTTTTTAACGAAAACTACGCGGACGGAGGAGCATGAAACTTGGCACACTTATAGTTGATATAGAGAAGGATAGCACAATAATAATATATTTTTAAAATAATGCATTAAACATGCCTCAGCAGTGCATGTTCATCAGCTTCAAGCTGCATCCCGCACATAGCAGGGTACGGTAGGCAGAGGGAACGGAGTCGAACATTTTATAACGCAAATACAAACAGGCAAAGCGCGGCATTGAGTTATGTCAGCCACTCAGCATGCAATGCCTCAATTCAGCGGTAAGTTGGGAATGGAAATGTTAAAAGAGAACGGAGTGTCTTAACACTAGGTTCTCAGGTTCCCTCTGCCTACCTTGCTGTGTGCGGGATACAGCGTGAAGCTAAAAAAGATCAAGTAGCGATATCATATCAAATTAAATACTTTGTATAACAAATTGTTTGTTGTTTATTTAATTGTAATCAATCTTTGTTTATCGAGGGCTTAATTTGTTGTCATTTAGTATAAAGTTACAACTACAATAATATTAATAGAATATTTTTTTTGTCTGCACACTGTATCCCGCATATAGCAAGTACGCGGTAAGCTAAGAAACCAGACAACCTAGTGTTAAGACACTCCGTTCTCTTTAGTTCCGTTCCCCTTTTCCAAGCGAACTGAGCCGTTGCGTGCCGATTAGCGGAACTAAACGCTGTGCTTTGCTTTGTTACCAGAGCGAAGAAATGAAAATATTAAATATTAATCTATATGTATACGTGAAACAAAAACTTTGTATCCCTTTTTATGAAAATTACGCGGACGGTGGAGCATGAAACTTTGCACACTTATAACTTATATAGCGAAGGAGTACACAATGATAATATGTTTTTAAAATAATGCATAAAAAATATAAAAAATTAATAAAATAATAATAAATGTTACACACACTACCATGGCTTGACATCCATGTTTATACAAAGTGACATATACGTTGCTTGGCAACTGTTTACACACGCACGCACGCACGCTTGTGCCTCTGCGCCACGACTGGTCTCACTAATTAAAACAATCAAAAATTTAGACCTAATACGGCGTTAGGTTCGGATAAAAACAAATTCTTGATTTTTGGTGAAAAATGGAGAAGGGAGTGTCTTGACACTAGGGTTTCTCTGTTTACTCTGTTAATGGAAAAAGCATTGCTTGAATTTTAAGTTTTTTATTACAAATACATATTAATAAATACAATTTTATAAGAATATAGATCGGGAGAGAGCGACAGACGTCGCGACAATACTGGCGCCAAGCATCTACTGTGTGTCAAAGAATATGTAACAGACAGTTATATTACATATCAAGAAGAAAAAAAATTAAGAAAGATGTAAACGTGTCATATTTTTTTTCTACTCAGTGTATTTCTTAAGAAAGATAGTGATTGGATATTTTGTTTTATTTTTCACCTACAATAATCTTTACCCAATATTTTAAAAGGTAAAAAATAAATGTGACAATATTGATTACTAATAAATACATTTTTTTTAACTCTAAAAATCATTATGTAAGCTTTTAAGCAGTTTTTATCGTATGACATAATTGTTTTCTTTTTATAATTTGCCAATTTCACATTTGGAGCACAGAAAATAACAATTCATGCCTGAGAGCATGTTGTAGCAGCTTCACTATAGCGTTGAAATGATTACTTCCACAAGAATAAAGTTTTAGTAGTAAAAAATTGTATATTAAAGAATATTACATACTATTTAACTTAATCTATTTTATCGATATGTAGAATAGCTGGCTACTCGTATTTAATAACTAAGATTACCGAATTCAAATGATATACTTTAAAAAGTAACATTATTACGAATAACACAAAACAATTTGTCCAATCTTAACTAAATTTAAATGGGAGCATATCAGACTAGCTATCATATAAAAAATACCTATCAAAATCAATTCACTCAGTAAAAAGTTATATGATAACACACCTAAAAATATAATCAAATTAAGTATCTCTTTTATTGAAATTAACTATGTTTAACACTTATATATAAGCCATATCTACAAAAGTTATTCTTTGACAATAACACAGATGCCTTCATACAGCCACTGTATCTTTTCGTAGCAACTTCCCATTGGTCCAAATTGTGTCAAAATAAATATCAACCAATCAGAGACGATTATTTCAATATTTAGACCAATCACAGGCCAGATTGTTCCTTCCACTATGTCGCAGAGAGCCACATAGTTTTGAATATCCTCACGTTATCATTGTTTTTGTGTTTATTTCATCTAAAAATGCAGTAATAATTGTGAAAAGTGATAATAATGATTATTATATATATTGATATCATTTTATTAAGTATTCTGGTAAGTTTTTACTATTTTATAAGGTACTAGAAGCCCTGTTTACCGTTTGCCTTAGCAACGGATATGTCATTTTACATAAAAGTGAATGTCAGTGATTTTTGTCACAAAGTATACGCATGTATAATAAAATTCCAGAAATATTTACAGATCTGCCACTTCAACAATTTAAAGTTAAGATTAAGAACACATTATTGAAAAAAGTATATTATTCTGTTCAAGAATACTATAATGATGTCAAGGTGTGGAATTAATGTTGTTGACGCTCACCCGGAAGGCTCATCATAGTTGTATATTTATTGTAAAAATTTATTTGAAAAGAGCAATTGTTGAGTTTCTTGCCGGCTCTTCTGAGTAGAAATGCCTTCTGAGCCGGTGGTAGCTTCCGTTAGGACTGACACGACTGACGCCTTTGAAAATTGACGATTCCAAAGAACTTGTAACAGCCTATTTGAATAAAGATATATTTTGTGTTTAGTGTGTGTAATATTTGTTTTGTTAATTTAATCTATTTCTAAGTATTACATTCACGCTGTACCCTGCACATAGCAGGCTAGGCAGCGTGAACTATTATAGATAACCCAGTGTTAAGAAACTCCGTTCTCTTTTAACATTTCTGTTCGCCACTTTCCGTCCAATTGCATTGCGTGCCGAGTGGCAGAACTCAACGCAGTTTTTTTGCTTGTTACCAGAGCAAGCAAGTGAAAATACAAAATATTATTTAATATTTTCTAGTGGAAATCGAAGCCACAACCTGTCACGTTTACAGTCGCACGCTTCTGCCTCTGCGCCACGATAGGCCTCTCATCTAATGTATCTGTTAATCAAAACTGTTGTTTCAGTTGCTACTTATCCTATTTACATGTGGTTACTGCGTATACCGCGTACATAGACTACAGCGAAGTGGTCAGGTAAGTATTTATTTTTTAAAATATTTTGAAGCTTTTTATAATGTTAATCACACATTTAGCGAAGGTGAATAGAGTGGGAGACGTAGACCTCACACTACCTGGTTGATATGTGTCGAAAAGGACATGAAAAATCTTAGCTTTAATAAGAATGACGCGAGTCAACGAACCACATGGCGCCTCATGATAAGGAAAGCCGACCACGTACGACGGGATAAGGCGAGGACAAAGAAGAAGAAGAAGTTAATCACACACTTAGGAAACGAACGAAACACTGTACTTTATTTTATTAGCACGGTGAATTAAAAATAATTTAAATACAAACAACCCCAAATGAAAATCGAACCCACAGCCAAACACGTTTTTATTCAAACCCTGTTACTGCCCCTATATCTAAAATAAACGTTTATTTCACAATTTCAACGGATTACATAAGCTTGTATGGTTTTATCTTTAACACAAAGACGAACGTTTTAACTTTTGCCCGTAAAGAGCTTTTCAGATTATCGTGCATACAAAAATATTACAAAACGTTAAAGGAGCTTTTATTGTTTTAAACCGACTTCAAAAAAAAGTAAGGAAAGAAATTGTTGAAAGAGAACGGAGTGTCTTAACACTAGATTCACAGATTCCCTCTGTCTACCCTGCTATATGTGGGATACAGCGCGAAGCTAAAAAAAGAGACTCTCATGTTTACCTTCACGCTGTATCCCACATTTAGTAGGGTAGGCAGAATGAACCTGAGAACATAGTGTTAAGATACTCCGTTCTTTTATAATCCGTTTGAAACTTTCCACCGAATTGAGCCATCAAGGGAAGAGGGTCATGTCTTTCGCGTTTATCATGTATGTTTGTAATATTCTTTATTACCTCATATCTTCCAACCCCGTGGATCGAATTATATAATTAAGGTGACGTTAGATAGATATTGATACTCCAAGTGTTCTTAAATATGAGACGTCACTCTTAATTCGATATGGAGCGATACGAGCAATAATCTAGAAACAATTACGTCATGAATAAAAACAAATAAATCGTTGATGGGTACCGTGTGGGGTGTCAAATGAAAGGACTTAATCAGCACATTTTAAATATATAGCACATAACTAGCTTTTATAGCTTACTTTATTTGTATTTACTTCGTAAATTTGAAAAACTGATTCAGTCGGGTTTATTGTTTAAGAATAAGTTTGTTCGACGGGATATTTACCATGTATTGTTTTTATTTTGGACTCCCGATATTTCGATGCTGTTGCAAGCACCATGATC
>JAKGSA010003210.1:0-10012 GCA_033558755.1 Philaethria dido
GTTATTATCGTAGTTACAATATATAAAACATACAATAACATCTATGACGAAGACAAATCTGTGGTGTGATGGTTTATTTCATCAAAACTTAAGTCTTAGACTAAGATAACGTATTAAGTCTAATGACATATGTAGGGGAAGAGGGGGTAGCCCCGGACACTTGTACCTATTCGTATCATATTTTTCAATAAAATATACTGAGCATAATTGGGTCTAGGCTTTTGCCGCCAAAAAATGGTAGGTAAACCGCTTTTTGATTTTACAAACATGACAGTTATGATAAATATTTGATGCACGTATATGAACACATTCTTGACAGACACAGTCTTGGCATCACTGGCAACTAATCTATTAAATGTTTCTTCAAATGTCACTGAGAAAGTCTTTGGATATTTTCCTTTGCTTTTAACACCTTTTTATCTCCGTTACGTTGCTATATTTCTATTTGATCTTTTTAATTGCTTTTTTCTTCCGTTTTTCCCCCACTTTTGTGTATGATGAAAATGTTATAATCACCCTCTTCTGAAATTCCACGCATGCGCCAATCGTGAAGTATACTTGGTGGTACATCATACCTCTCTGCCCCGTGTCTCACTAAAAATTTGCCTTAAATCGTACTATTGTCGCTTGTAAATGCTTCTGTCATTAGATTTTTCTTATTTTTCTCTTTGACTGGTTCTCCTCATAAATTTTGGCACAATAACTTCTGCAACTATGGTAACAATATAGAGGGGAACGGCGGGTATCCTCGGACGGCGGATAGCCCCGGACACCTCAATTTCTAAATAAACTCAAGGCATTGCTTAGACGAAAAGTTATTGTAAAAATTTCTAGAGTAGAAACAAAGGTAGTTTGATTGCGGAGCGGACGCTGAGTAAATTAGTCGTGAGAGAATGTTTTATTTTTGCCTAAAAAAATTCGTCGCTCTTGTCAAATTTCATCGGTGGCTATTAAGTACAATAAGTATTTTTTTATACTTGTCAGCTATTCACTATGGTTTTAGTAAATTTTATATATTTAAAAATTGTAATAGTATTTATAAATATTCTTATACATTTGGAGTGCTGTGTTCAAAAATGTTGCATGATAGCGGGCGAGTAGCCCCAGACACTATGCTGTCGGGTACCCCCGGACACGGTTCTTACTTTTCTTTGAACTGCAATTTAATGTAATTTTGCTTATTTATTGAGAGTACTTCAATTGGTACCACAATATCTTAAATATGTTAAATATTTCTGTAACTATAATAATAACATAGGTTAAGTACCTATGCTATTAATATCGTTGCAGAAATACTAAGATATTGTACCAAAAATCATGAGGAGAACCAGCGAAAGAGCAAAATAAGAGAAAAATCAAATGACAGAAACATTTACAAGCAAAATACGATTATAGTACGATTAAATGCAATTTTTCAGCGAGACGAGTGGAAGAGAGATTATAATGTACCACCAAATTTACGTCACGATTGTCGCAGTCGCGAAAGTTCAAGAAAGCGGGATCACAACATCTTCACCATATAAAAAAGTAAAGGAAAAACAGAAGAAAAAAAGCAATAATAAGATTAAATAGAAATACAACAACATGACGGAGCTAATAAGATTTTAAAACCATATAAAAATATCCAAAATCTTTCTTAGAGAAAAAGAGATTGAATGGATTATTCACGAAGAAATATTTCATGAAACTTTGATTGCCTTGTCAGAAATACCAAGACTGCCTGTGAAGACTGTGTTCATCAAATATTTGTTTACTGTGATGTTTACTAGGCCAAAGTCCATTCAAAACTGTCACAGGATTAAAGACACAGGTGCACGAGCATTGTTGAGCATTAAATCAAGACGATCATATTGACACCTCTATATGCAAGATGTATAACTAAGAATCTAACACTCGCTAAACATAACTGACTACGATCACGTTACCTTTATTAGAAGCTCCATTTTGCCTACTAGGCTAACTCCATCATGTATAATTCAACCCAATTAAAGGAAATTTTCTCTGTCAATGTAAAAATTTTCATAAGATCACCCACTTTATATACTTTTTGAGAATTGAACAGTTCTTGCCGAGCTACGAACATCCTTTAAAAATAGTCCATATTCTGAAGTTGGTTTTACGTACTGTACCTATAAAACCTTTAATGGTTACCCGTAAGATCCATAATAATTAGCCACTTTAAATTTGTATAATCTATATGTATGAACAATTTTTGTTATTGTTTGTTCTGTTTTGAGTAAGTATACTCGTATACCTACCTACTGTATAATAATAAATGATTTTAAAATAATTTTACTTTTAAAAAATCTTTTATTTTAATTGACAAATCATACAACCAAAAGCATTTTTTTTGTTTTAATAAATACAGATAGAGAAGGGAACCTAGTGCCAAACCCTCTGTTCTCCTTCTCGTCCGAATTTGAGACATTGTATATATCAATTCATGGTTGTCTGATATTTATTTTGATAATGTAATGGTTTTCTGTACAGTATTATAAAGAATATTGGACCTTGTACAGTCTTTTCTCCATATATACTATAGTTATATGAGTATAGTGCCAAAATTCACGATCCTGCGTTCGAATAATTTTCGTAAACAGGGCCCAAAGCGTTTCAGTCACAAACTAATATTATGGTTCTCAATGCTATATGAATAAAGCACGTTTTTAATACGTGAGACATTCGTTGCTAACCACTCGCGAGTAAGTGTTCATTATGCACTTAATTAATTAACGTCATCTCAGTCGCGTGCCCTCACTTTTGACTCATTCTTGACCAAGAAAGACTAATGTAATAAGCAGCAATAGAAAAAAAGCGGATACTCTAATTGATGAACGTGAACAAGGTCCCGGCCGTGAATGATCGCTAGTTAAATTAGTCGACACAAGAAATTATAAAGACTTGTTTGGCTTTTTAAAATCTTGACAGCAAAAAAATATTAGACAGTCAATTATAAATATAAATCTTACTATGAATAGATAGATAGATATATAATGTGTTCATTAGTTACATATCTCATATGAAATCAAATGCTGCATAGAAATTCCGATACGACATAAAACTTGACTTAGCCCACAAGGAAATAAAGAAACTTGCTCAAAATACGCACATTCTGAAGACCCTCTGAAAATCATTTTGTAGCGTAAACAATACATACCTATCAAAGTAGGTACGTAAAACTTTTAAAATTTACATGTAAAAAGTGAAGAAATTTTTATTCTTTACTTTTCTTTCCTTTTGGATGATACCTATTCTTTCTTCTTTATTAAATAAATATCAATAACTTTCTATTTCTTTATTCTAATTGAACTGCTTTATCACAACAACATTATTACTTAAACGTAATAGATATGTTCTATAATACATGTACTCGTCGGTAAGTACTACAGAAGGCTAATAATATATGAAAAAAAAATAAAATATGATACTTTTATTGAACACATAGACACAGGCCTATCTTTTTATAACTAACTCTACTGACCAATATTATGAATGACTCAGAAGAAGCGTCCCATATCGCTGATTATTTATGGGGAGTAGTGCAGTTAGTAATTGCGGTCGGGACCTCGCCACACGCTCGTTTATCTAATTATTGGACGGCACGGGCGCGACCGTCTGCAATGTATGTAACATTTGAAATCCTTTAAGATATGTGTATACGCATTAAGTATAGTTACGTATGCGGCTTATTATATAGCCTAAGATGGCAGTTGTATACATATCTACCTACTTAGTTACGACTATTCAACAAGCTAAAATCCCGTTATCTACCATTTTCAGGAATTACGAGAAATCCTCTCTTAGTGCACCATGCACACCTTAAGGAGATTTATATGCCGAACTTCGGTCTTCTGTGGCCATTACTTTTGCCTGTACGTTGTCTGCCAGTCACTTATTATCACAAGAATTTTATATATATAAATGCATAATTATTATTTAACAATTTAATTTTTTTTTTATTAAATAATGTAACTCACATTGCGTTGCAAATTATTTATCATTATGTAATAATTACGCGAGTGGGCAATGGGCATAGCATCCAAGCTTTTTCCCTGTGATGGGACGAGGTTAGAATACAATTCCCCTCCGCCGCTGGATAGCGTCCCGTAAGAGGCGGGTATCCCAGTAGTTTGGTGGTAGAGATTCTAGCTCGCGATCACTATCATGTCAAAGACGAACCGCCAAATATCTTATGATGTGTTCTGGTTCGAAAGCATGTAAGCCAAGTTTTCCCCTTTCCCACACATCTTTTCCGCAAAATGTGGTGGTTCCGATAGCGGACTACTACATTGTCCTCCCCCTCCATCTGTATCCTCTAAGTTGGCAACGCATTTACAACATCTCTGGTGTTGTAGATGTTCATGGGCGAAGGTAACCACTTACTATCAGGTGGTCCTTCTGCTCGTTTGCCATCCGTTATCCATAAAAAAAGCGTCAGTAAATACCCTTTGGGATAAAAATTGATGAGCAATTCATAACTCAATTGCTTAGGTAACTAAAAATGCTATTTAAGTTCATAAAACATTAGTTTATTTAAAAAATCAAAATAGTCAAACTTTTAATCTATTTTTTAAATACGCGAAAGATTACTGCTTTGGTGTCACTTAATAAAGTATTGAAACTTTACTTCACTTATAATTAAGTGCAACAGAGACAAATATCAGTGCATTTGTTTACGACGATTCGTCATCACAGTAGAGAAACAACCAGAGCTTCCGTCAAAATCGCGCGAAATTTGAATAATGAAAGATTTGAACAAAAAAGAAAAGCGAATTTAAAGAAAATCCACTAAAAAGTATTATTACGAAAAGCTCAAAAATTACTTGTCAGATCTTAATTCAATTTAAGTGGAACCAAATCCAAAGCACTACCTATCGTATAAAAATGTATCATCAAAATTGGTTACCCTAGTAAAAAGCGATGCGGTAACACACATAAAAAATACAGTGGAATTGATACCCCCTTCCTTACCTGTTCCTTAGTTGAAATCATAGCTTCGTGTCATATTTGTAATATAGTAAAAAAAGGAATCAAGTTATAACGACTATAGGAAGACTTGCACATTTAACCGACTAGTAGGTAAGTCGGTTAAAAAGTAAAGTTTAAATGTATTTTCATGCCACTCACTTCCTATATTATAAGAATTTTTGCGTCGACAGGTCATTTAATACTTAATAATTCTATACCCCATATAAGAAATAAAAACGGCATAAGCATTCCAGTAAGTATTTCAATTACAATAATTAGAACAATCATTATTACGTAGATCGCAAACTTACATATCAATATTTACTTATTTATTGGGATATTATATTTTTATGGGTAAGTAGGTACCAGTGGCGAGGGTGAAAACTTTAAAAAGTAAGCCGATAGATTTAGTGAAGCCGGTACATGGAAATAAGCCGGTATATATGAATGATAATATAGGATGTTTTTTTTTGCAATTTGTCTTCCACATTTTCTCCTGACGACCTTTTTTTAACTCTCATAGTTTATTGAGCTTGTTTATCTGCAAATTCACTCCCAAATTTCTTCCGTTTTTTTTTTTTTGATATGCCTAAATTGTTAATAAGTCCGCCAGTAATTAATTGTAATTTACAACAGATAAGGCGGTGAGAGTCGTGTAATGTATATGTACGCTTCACCATTGATAGATACTATAATTAAAGCTTAGAGTGTAATATTTTTAAATGTACACTTACAGCTTTAGTATTATTTTGTCTATATTTTTTTATATCCAATTTATGACATCTTGACAAACAATCTGATCATATCACGCTCTAAATCAGAATTGGTCAACATAGAACGTTTTTAATCTACCGGTAAACTTTAAAGTCACTTAACGAAAATCGTGTTGGTAAAATCATAAGTTCCAAATGTTTTTGCTAATAGTTACTATAAATCGTAATTCCAACAAACGATCGCATGAAGATTCATCAACATGAGTCAAGGGCCGAAACATTTTGCAGCAGATGGCAACGGCAATTGCTTAGTGTGTTGGCGGAGACAATACCTCTAATCCGTGTCGCTTAAAACCTGCAGGCCTTACCTTGACTCCTACGCCTCACTGTTCCGTTTACTAAGCAACTAAACCCTGTCAAAGTGGATTGCCTACTATAAAAATATGCAGCTACATATTAAAAACGCTGACATTTTTTTACAACATTTTTGCCTACACGGTAACCGAGGGGGACTAGGCTATATATTTTTTTATAAAAAGTACTTATGAAATTTCAAATACAGAAATCATCGAATGATTTTTTTAAAAGTCCAATGTAAGTTGTAGTTGACTAAAGAGATTTACTTAAATCAGCTGTATTATAATTTGCGTAACAGATTTCGTTATGTTATTATTCATGAGAAATGGCCTCCGAGCTAATGAATGAACGGGCCACGCTGCTCGCCCACGGTAAGTTCATTCATACAGGGCACTGCGTGGTTGCGAACTGCCTCAATGTCAACCTACTTTACCACATATTAACAACAGACGCAAAGGTACTCTATAAGTGACTTGGCTAATAATTTCTCTATGATTTAAGTAATATACATTTATATGCATATAAGATCTCTATGTAATTTTAAATATGACATTAAAAATCACATATCTTATATGACCTTATTTTCGGTGCTTGAAAGCGCCTCATGAAAACGATTACCAACAAATTAGGCGAACACATTTACCATTCAACAGGTTGCTCCGTAAAGGTCAGAATCGATATGAAATGGCAGAGTTGAAAACACCAGCAAAACGACACCGCAGTATGAATGAGAGGGAGGCAAGGGTGGTAAGGGATGGGTTATGGAGATTCTCAGTGCGAATTTCGTGGCCATGGGCACGGTATGACGTCCGCGTCGGGAGGACGCGTGCGCAGTTGATACCAAGGTTCAAGGATACGTCATCGATCGGCAGTGGCACGTTGTTCGCTGCCACGGCCACACACTGTAATGCTGCCTCCAATGCCACTGTCATGGACGGACGACGGACGGCTTTTGAGACTGCTGTAGTCATAACTAAACATTACCACTTGTTCTCTACCCAGTATGTCAGTATTATGTTTTTAAATTTTAATGGTTATTTATACCTACAAAGAACTAGTATTTGTTGTTCAATAATTAATTTGTTTCTAAACGTGCGCACATCTTTTAATGAGAACTACTTGGATCTTGTAGATTACATCCATTTTCATTTTTTCATAACTGACCATTAAATAAAAGGCAGTTAAAGCCATATCGAAAATTTAATTCTTTAAATAAAACTTAAATGTTCGCGTAATCCGCCATAAATAAGAGACGCGTGCGCGTCGCTGATTACATTACTATGAAGCTAGCACAGCGACAATTCAAGAGTGGCTTATTTTTTTTTTATTTTAAACTATTTATTTACTATAAATATTAAAATTCAATATAATTTAGAAAACATGGAAATTACGGACACAAAATCATAGTTTAAATTTAATACGAATAGGATAATTATTAATAAATAAAGCTATTTTATTTATTAATTTGGGTATATAATTTATTTTATTTTGTAAAAAACCTACCTACGCATATAATCTAAATATATCAGTTTAAGACCGGCTATTGCTGGCTGTCGGACTAGGACATTTGCTGCTTACCAAACATACCTACAAGATAACATAAAAAAATAAAATATTAAATTAAAGCAAAACAAAAGGGTCAACACCATTGGTAGTATACTGATTGCAAATGCAAGTATTGCAAGCGCGTGTCAAATTGCATTGCGCCCACACAGCAATGTCTGTGCATACGACTCTTGATGGCAACGTTATGTCGATAAGGGCTGCTCATTTAATTCCTTTTACTTTTCCAGTTGATTAAGACAGTCAAAGCATCTAATTAAACCGGTTATACGGCCTCTAATGATTATAATCTATAAGAAAGTTATAAAAATCATATAGGTATTAATGTTTTTTTTTTAATAAATACTTATAAAAACTCACACCGCATAAATTATAAGGTACTTAGTAGTATGCGCGCCATTCATGAATTTCCCATCTATTACCAGAAACAGAGCTAGGGGATGGGGAGGTGGAGACCGAGCGCTAGAGGAGGGGGTGCCTCCCTATTTATGAATGAGGACACACGTCATTGATATCGATCGCTGCGCGGCCCCAGTTAAGGTTAACATACAAGGGCAGCGTCGTTCAACAGGTTGCTACTTGACGCACGCCCTAGAGTTTTCCGCATAACTAATACTTTGTTACTTTAATAATGACGTCATAAACGATGATAAGCACTGACGCTTTTACTTATCAGTGTTATCATTAAAATAACTTATCTTAAGCTCCACATTACAATAATATTTTTACACATTGACATTTGCGTACTTTTCAAACTAGAATACCTACAGCTTGACATAAATGAAATAAGTAATTTTTTGAGGTATGTACTCCCGGTGATCATACTCGGCTAAACGTAGGTAGAACTTAAGTAAGTAAATAACACTTTGGAAATACAAAATTTAAAATTGTTTTAAGTTAAAAGATATATATTTCTGTTTTTAATTAGAATCTACTTTACTTTCTCAATATGCCATAATTATTTGGTTCTAATAATCTTATAGTCTAAACAATTTACTTGGACATTTTAGAAATAAAAAAGATTAATTAAGGAGGTTTTCTTTAAAACTAAATTAAAATTGTTTTAGTTATAAATGAATAGGTCTTCATTCTATTAATGTCTGTGTAGAGCTGTAAAAACTATTTGATATGAAAATATAAACTTAATATTTTACCTGAAGCCATGCGTAACGTAGTGGGACGTGGACGTGATGTTGGGGATTCGATTCCCACTCGAGGAAATGATTTTATTTAAGTTATTTTCAAGTCCCTCTGATAAAACAAAGCGCAGCGTTGAATTCCGCTACTCAACACAAAATATTATTTTTTTTATATTTTCATGGAACACCTTGTTTGGGTCTTTTTTTTACAATTTATAGCCAGTAAGCCCGAGAACACCATATAAATATAAATATTTCGCTCGAGTGGAAATTTCACCAGTTGGTTGATACCGCGCAATTTACACCCTGTACATCTTTTCTTATAATAATGCAACATACTTAGAAACGTTTCATTCTATGAACAAAAAATATATTTGAC
Source organism: Philaethria dido (assembly GCA_033558755.1). Taxonomy (NCBI): domain Eukaryota; kingdom Metazoa; phylum Arthropoda; class Insecta; order Lepidoptera; family Nymphalidae; genus Philaethria; species Philaethria dido. The sequence continues at coordinate 9,120 of JAKGSA010003210.1, forward strand.
ATTCATGAAACTTTAGTGAAGTCAACAAGATCGTGCGTCAGGCTTAAATGGTGAATCGTTCCGCCCTGAGGGGGTTTTGACGTCATTTAGCTTCCACCTCAAACCGTTGGTTCTCCACTCCGAAATTACAAGTGATACTTTTCGTAATATAAAATTCTACTAATTACAAACTAGACATACTCATACTTTATTCATATAATTTTTGATTTATTTAAAACGATAATCTACTAAAGTTAAAACCTAATTTAGGTATCTACCACTAGATAACAACCCTTAACAGAAGTTAGTTTATTATCATTATTTTTATTTATAAGTATTTATTGATGTAGGTATTCGTAATGAAAGTTTTTTTTTTTTTTACCACGACGTTGTTGTTGTTGTTGTTGCCACAACAAGGCACACGGCCCACCTGATGGTAAGTGGTTACCGTGGCCTATGGACGCTTGCAACACCAGGGACATCACTTACGCGTTGCCGACCCTTCAAAAACCTATTTATTCCCGAAAGTGCGTATCATGCATTAAAATTACGTATGAAATATATCACGTTCTAAAATCAATTTACATCATTTGTGCCGCCGCGATATAAACATACTCTCTATACGTCAATGATGATATATCTGGATGAAATTAGTTTTCGAGTGCAGCGTAATTATAAAGGTGACATGCCAGAGTGACGCGCGTTATCGTAACGTATGCCAACATTGTTTTTCGATGAGATTGGCTAATTTCGCAGTCCGCGTCACTTTGTGTTATTTTTACGCAGGTTATTAGTCAACACGTAATACTGTGAAATGTTCTATCCGTTTCTAGTTTCAACAAATATAATATTTTCACGCTCCAAGCGCCATACCTAATTAAAGAACTAAATTAAAATAGTATTTTATTTGTATG
>JAKGSA010003211.1:0-10011 GCA_033558755.1 Philaethria dido
ACGCATAATAGTCAAATTGTTGCATGATGTAAAAGATTTTTTTTTTTAAACATCACGCTGTATCCCGCATTTGGCGGGGTAGGCAGAGGGAACCAGAGAACCTAGTGTTAAGACACTCCATTCTCTTTCAACATTTCCGTTCCCCACTTTCCTCCAAATTGAGACATTGCGTGTTGAGTGTCGGAACTCAACGCCGCGCTTTGCCTTGTTACCAAACCCAAGAAATGAAAATACTAAATTTTACATTTCCTGGAGTGGGAATCGAACCCACAACCTGTTGCGATTACAGTCGCACGCTTGTGCCTCTGTGCCACGTCAGCGGCATTACTATATCAAATGTACCAACGTTGTTATATTTGAATGTGTTATCTATATATAATAAATACGTGTAGCAAAAACTTTGGATCCCTTTTTACGAAAATTACGCGGACAGAGGAGCACAAAATTTGGCACACTTATAGTTTGTATAGAGAAGGAGTGCAGAATGCTAATATTTTTTTTAAATAACGCATAAAAATTTAATTAATAAAATAAATGTTACACACGCTACCATGGTTTGACATCCATGTTTATATAAAGCGACATATACGTCACCACGCAATATGCTATTAACGTATTAACGGGGACACTAGTTTTATCAGATATATCACGTCTTAAAATTATATTTTAAGTACAAATAAGACAAATCGCGGCATTGAGTTCCGCCAATGGTTTCGTATTGAGGCGGAAAACGGAGCCAGAGACTATTTTGTTAGTTGGAAAAAAGTGTGAGCCTGTAATTATAGTTATAATATATGAAACAAGGAGTGTTCACACAACATTTCTTCTCTTTTTCGCTATGCGAGAAAAAAATCTTGTCGTAAAAAAAGACATATAAAGAGTTTAAATACCTATATTGTAAACAGAAGAACATAGTATTTTAACACTACGTTCTCTCTTACCCTGCAACATGGAGAAAAAATAAATTAAGAGCAGACCAAGTCAGGGTTTCAAGCAATACAACATTAGTAATAACCAAGAGATGATAACAAATATTGATTTGACAACCGTCATTCAGTAGTCAAACAAAATAATATTACGAAGGCTTAAAAAAGCCGTTGAAGAAATGTTGTTTCAATAAACAAAACCTCATACGAGTATGTCAGAACTAGCTGTGCCCTCGACTTTGTCCGCATGGAATTTTTAAAAAAAGTTATGTTAATTTTTGTTTTTTTTTTTTTTAGCTTCACACTGTATCCCGCATATAGCAGGGTAGGCAGAGGGTACCTGAGAACCTAGTGTAAAGACACTCCGTTCCCCATTTTCCGCCGAATTGAGGCATTGCGTGCTGAGTAGCGGAACTCAACGCCACGCTTTGCCTTGTTACCGAACCCAGGAAATGCAAAAATTCATTATTTTCATTTCCTGGAGTGGGAATCGAAACCACAACCTGTTACGGTTACAGTCGCACGCTTATGCCTCTGCGCCAAGACACGCGTTAAAGTTATAATATTGGAATAATTTTTCTAAAATAAAAGTAACTTAAGTTATTCCTCGTTACATCAGATACCTGACAGTAAAACTCTCGTCAAAATCGATCCATTTTATAGGTTAGCCGGAATAAGTAGTCATACAAAAATTATAAAAAATGCTATTTTGATATATGTGCCGTAGATATATTCATATGCAAGTAGCAAAAATTTATAGTATAACTTATTAATATTACAAACAGACACTCCAATTATATTTATATATATAGATATAAACAGTTTAAATTTACAAATTCGATTGTATTTGAATTTTATTTTGTTTGTAATAAGGTTGATTTGTGAATAACAATGCTTGGAAATCCTAGACGCAAAGCAAACAGTAGCCCGCCACCCAACTGTACGAGTGTGAATAAGTAAATACGATTAGTATAGCTTAAGACTTCAATGATTGTTCATACAAAAAAATATTTGCCTTTTATTTCTATGGATGACTTGTGAAAAAAAAATTACAAAATATTTTATTAGTTAGTTGGTATTATAGTAGAAATATCAGTTGAGTTGAGTTCCGCCACTCAACACGCAATGCTTCAATTCGGCGGAAAGTGGGGAACGGAGTGTTTTAACACTAGGTTCTTAGGTTACCTCTGCCTACCCTGCTACATTTTTTTTTTATTTATTTTATTTTACATTTTATGGAAAGGACAAGGCAAACGAGCGTTCGGGTCACCTGATGGTAAGTGATCCCTGCCGCCCACGGCCCCGTGTAACACCAGAGGAGCTACAGGTGCGTTGCCGGCCTTTGAGGTGGGAGTAGGCGCGCTTTTTGAAGGTACCCATTTCGTATCGACCTGGAAAAACTGCCGCAGGTAGGCCATTCCACAGTTGAGTGGCACGTGGAAGGAAATTCCTTCGAAACCGCACAGTACTGGAGTGCCACGCATCCAGGTGGTGTGGATGGTATTTAAGCTTGTGGCGTACTGTGCGGTTTGAAAATCCTGCGGCAGGAATCAAGTCAAACAATTCCCCAGAACACTCCCCGTGATATATGCGATAGAGAACGCACAACGAGGACACGTCTCTACGCAACGCCAAAGTGTCAAGCCCTGCACAGATTACCGGGTCCCCAACGATTCGAATGGCTCTGCGTTGTATGCGATCAAATGGTTCAAGCTGATACTGGGGTGCACCAGCCCAGAGGTGAGAACAGTATTCCATATGAGGCCGAACCTGAGCCCTATACAGGGCCAAACGGTGTTTTGGCGTGAAGTACTGTCTCGCTCGGCGATAACACCCAGTTTCTTCGAGGCCAACTTGGCCTTGCTTTCCAGATGATCGCGATACTGGCACTCACTCGAAACGCTAAGGCCCAATATGCTGATACTGGGCGCGGCTTTAAGAGTAGTGTTCTTGAGAACTGGTGACACGACAAATGGGGTTTTCTTGGTGGTCAACGCGCAAACTTGTGTCTTCAAGGGGTTGAATTGAACAAGGTTCCTTTCAGCCCATGAAGAGACATTCCCGAGGGATGCCTCAACAGAAGACACAAGTTTTTTTCGGCACTCGTCAACGTTTTCCCGAGAAAGACCTGCGCGGCCGGAGTATACAGCGTCCACCGTACTATCATCTGCATAGCAATGAATGTTAGAGTCCACCAACATGTCATTGATATGCAGAAGAAATAGCGTAGGGGACAGCACACAGCCTTGGGGAACGCCAGCGTTCACGGGCATGTGATCGGAGCAAAAACCGTCGACAACGACTTTGATGCTACGCCCAGTGAGAAAGCTGGCGACCCACTTGCATAAATTCTCGGGAAGCCCATACGATGGAAGTTTTGCGAGGAGCGCCCTGTGCCACACACGATCGAAGGCCTTCGCCATGTCCAAACTAACTGCCAGGCCTTCTCCCTTGCTTTCCAAAGCAGCAGCCCAGCGATGGGTCAGGTAAACCAGAAGGTCACCAGTTGAACGACCATGGCGGAAGCCATATTGACGGTCGTTGATCAACTGGTGATCCTCTAGATACACCAGGAGCTGGCTGTTTATAATGCTCTCCATTACTTTAGAGAGCAGGGAGGTGATAGCGATGGGCCTGTAGTTAGCTGGATCGGAGCCATCGCCTTTCTTCGGGATCGGGTGGATCAGAGCGCTCTTCCACGTGTCCGGGACTACGCCGACGGAGTAAGAGTGCCGAAATAAACGCGTTAGCACCGGTGTCAACTCAGAGCACATGCACGGAGCACTAAAGGAGAAATGCCATCCGGTCCACTCGACTTGTGGATGTCCAAGGAAGACAGAGCTCGCCGAACAGCTTTTTGGCTGAATTTAATGTCTGGCATTGAGCTCTCGCACCGCGGGATGGTAGGTGGTGTGGTTCCTTGGTCATCCAAAGTCGAGTTCGAGGCGAAAAGAGTGCCCAAGACATCGGCTTTCTCCTTCGCCGTATGGACCAGGACGTCACCTCCTGTGCGTAGCGGCGGAAGCGAAGGCTGGCTAAAGTTGCCAAGTGCAGCCTTAGAGAGCGCCCAGAACTGGCGTGTTCCAGACGGAAAGCTCTCAAGCTTCCTGCCGATTTTGACAATATGCTCGGACTTTGCTCTGGCAATTTGCCGCTTAAAGAACCTAGAGGCACGGTTATACTTCTTCTTTAAGGTTTTCACCTTTGGATCCTTAGTGACTAGTGCTTCGACCCAGGCTTGATACGCTTCGCGCTTGCCAATGGCAGCTTGTTTGCAGAATGTACCAAACCAAGGCCGTGACTTGCCACCAATTGGCACTACAGAGCTAGGAATATAAAGTTCCATACCCTGCAGGACCACATCGGCGACAGCGGCGGCACAGTCACTAGGATCATCAGAAGAGAAGCAAACCGGCCCCCAGGGATAAGATGAGTAAAATGTACGCATCCCATCCCAATCTGCTGACTTGTAGTGCCATACGCGGCGAGTTGCGGGTGTTCTGCGGCTGCCGCGTTTAATGGGCACCACACTCCGTACCAGGCAGTGGTCTGAAGACCCCAAAGGGGCATCGACTGCTACCTGGTACTGTTCCGGATGTGAAGTCAGCAGAAGGTCCAATAAGGTGGCGCTGTGGTTATCCACATCTGGGATTCGCGTGGGCGTATCAACCAATTGGGACAATCCATTTGCCACAGCAAAGTCAAACACAATCCTCCCCGCGTGGTCGGTGGTGCGTGATCCAAGCCAAGCGGCGTTGTGGGCGTTGAAGTCGCCTAGTATCACGACCTCAGCGGAGGGAAGCTGTGATAGTACATCGTCAATAGCCGATTGCATGTACTCCATGAGTCGATCCGTTTCTGCGTTACCACTATGGGACCTATATAGGCATGCGTAGATTCGGACATGATCGTCCGAATCAACACGAAGCCAGATGGTTGATAGGTCCCGACCTTCAAAAGTGGCAAGACGACGGAAACTCAAGTCCTCCCTCACGAACACAGCGACCCCGGCATGAGGCATGAAATTATCCTCTATTATGTAGCCGGGGTACGAAAGGTAAGATGTGTCGCTTGGTGGGCAATCTGAGTCTCCGTCAAAAACAACAAGGCCGGCCGTGCCGTCTCTAGATGGTGGTGGACGGCATTCAGGTTGGAATGTAGACCCCTGATGTTACAGAAATCCACGTTAAGCGTGGTAGGGGATGCCGTGGAGCGTACGCCTCGTTTGCCTTGTCCAACGCGCGGTTCTGTGCCCTCCCCAGAATTCGACGGGCGGCCTGAGTTTTTAGGCTCAGTGAGGGATTCTCCAGTACCGGAGGCACTGGTACCCTCCTGGGGTAATATCTCTTTCAGTACCGCTGTCATGTTCAAGGGAGGGTTTGGGGTTGGGCACCGGGGCCCGGCATTACCCAATGCGAAACGCAGCGGCCAGAAGCCGCTACTTGACGCCGGTTTTAAATGCCGGGGGTGGTAATAAACCGGTCGAGCCTGCCCATTCGTGTTACCATTGCTGGCAACGTGACTCTACCACACGTATTTTAGTCGCCTCTTACGACACCTCCAATACCAGGGTGACCCTATTCTAAGCCGGGATCACACGGATCTTATTTAAATTATTTTTACTTCTCCGCTCTGGTAACACGAAGGAAAACGCAGGCGTTGAGTTCCGACACTCAACAAGTAACGAAAAGTAGAGAACAGAGTGTCTTGACATTAAGTTGACTCTTACAACCCTGCTGTAAGAAAAAATAGAGAAACGTACAAAAAAAACTAGTACATCTTATGTATGAAGTAAATACGCATAAAGTACTAAATGAAACTATTTCAGGTAGACTACCTGTGACCACGGACTACTGTAAAGTGTTCGAAATGTTAGGTTTCCAAAAATGTATTTTCGAGTACTAAAATATACGCAATTAATCCGGTTAAAACAGTTTCATGTAGTATGAGTAATAATCACGAAAATCAAAGAGCTTATTATACGCATAAAGTAAATGTTACATGTTGCTCAAGTTAACATTTTTTTTGTAGAGCAAACTAAGGCACTCTTAGTCGTAGTTCCACAAATATTTTTTTATTACCATTTGCATAGGCTTGTCGAAAACGAGTTTGACAGTTCGTTTACTTTATGCCACACGCGTTTGAAGGTCAGGGGCTCACTAATGTCAAGTTCACGGTGATACAATGATATTCATAATAATAATATAATATTATATCGTTTTTCCTACAATTTAGAATAATAATATGTAATAAGTTTAAAATAAGACCTGTCGTGGCGCAGAGGCAGAAGTGTGCGACTGTAAACACGAGAGGTTCTGGGTTCGATTCCCACTCCAGGAAATGAAAATTATAAATAATATTTGATATTTTCATTTCCTGGGTCTGGTAACAAGGCAAAGCGCGACGTTGAGTTCCGCCACTTAGCATGCAACGCCTCAATTCGGAAAGCGGGGAACGGAAATGTTAAAGAGAACGGAGTGTCTTGACACTTCTTCGATTCCCTCTCCCTACCCTGCTATATGCGGGATACAGCGTGAAGCTAAAAAAAGTTTAAAATGTTAACAGTGTGTATATACCCTAAAAAGGTAACGTGATACATTATAAAGTACTTGTTACGTATTCTTAAAACTATTTTTAAACAAACTTACTTAGCCTCATAATATATCTACCTATCAATGTAAGAAAAAATTCCACGGCTATATATAATTTTCAAACAAAGGCGGCAACAAATCCGACAGACCATTTGTTGCCGTCTTTGTTTCAAAATTTGTACATGTGTCCGAATTTTAATTATATTTTAATAGCATGTACCATAAACGAAATGTAGTTACTAAAACTAAATGTCATGAAATATACCTAACATTGCCCATGTTATTAAAAACATAACATAGCTTTATCGGTAGCGGGATAATCATGAACTATGTTATTTTAGTTTCTTTTTCATATATTGTCACTCGATCTTTGCTTTATACCCAAACTGTATATGTATGATGGTGAAAATAATCCTACCAATCATCCACATATTTAATTTTTTTTTTAACATCACGCTGTATCCCGCATGAAACGGGGTAGGCAGAGGGAACCAGAGAACCTAGTGTTAAGACACTCCATTATCTTTCAACAAATTTAATTATTTTTAATTATTTTTAAACTTACTTTTAAACAGTCGTCTTATTCAAGTAAATAATGGCGAAATAAAGACATGATAAAACTAAATGGGAGTGACTTATCATAAATAAGACTCATAAAAAACAATCAATTTTTTTCGCCTCGAACGTACTTAGGCAGACTGCAAATATACAAATATTTAAAAGGGTATACTAATTTCTCGAGTGGTGACAATCGGCTACGTCTGCTAAATAAAGTTCGACACTGATAATCAGTCGAAAGATAACTTAAATATATAAAATAGTAAGTTAATACGTACATTTGTATAGTAAATTTAATATAATTAACAAAAAATAAAAAAATAAATTAAATTCTTATATATTCGCAATTCTCTAAGAATTCAACAATTTGCTTGTATCAATAGGAATATTCCAAGAAATATACAACCTGTCTATACATTTCTTGTTAGCGAGCTACCTAGAATGTCTAAACAATGTGCTTTGTAAGTGTTAGTAGAGCACTGTTCTATATTCGACTCGTGAAACAAAACGCAGTAATACTACATATTGGAGTAGTTCGTAATAATAGCACATTCAATGAAGGTCATAGGATCGATAGCTGCTTACTATACACATGATTAGAGTTTCAAAACAGATAAACAATAAAGTTAATAAAGACAAAGTTGGACAGAAGACGTATTTTTTTAAGCGAACAAAACGGGACGTTGGGTTTTGGTACTCGACGTGTAATATCCCTGGGTGAAAACTAGGATCATTTCATCTAACCTTCTATGCGTGAAATATCAGATTAAATTTACCAGGGTAGGCATAGAGAACTCGGAACTTAATCGAATTTTAATAAAAACTTGAATTTAATAATATTTTATTAAGAAATTGATTAAATAAAAAGCTGATTTTTAAAGTACATGTAAGCAATAGTTAAGCTTCTTTGTCTTTATTATCTTTCAAAGTTACAGGGACATTGAAAAAATCTTGACGGCATAATTAGAAGGCACAGTCTGATAAAAAATATTTTTACAGAAATATATGTCTTTCTCAGCTTTACACTGTATCCCGCATATAGCAATCAGTAACCTAGTGTTAAGACACTCCGTTCTCTTTTAATATTTTCGTTCTCCATTTTCCATCGACTGGAGGCATTGCGTGCTGAATGGCGAAACTTAACGCCACGCTTTGTCTTGTTTACCAGAGCGAAGAAGTAAAAATACTATATATTATTTAATATAGAGATACAATGTACAATAAAAATTACCTTTAAAAAGATAAATAATTTTATGTTTAGAAAAACTCATAAAAGATTTTTACGACAAGGTATTTAATTTCATTACGATTATTATTTTATATAAATACTTTTAATGCATATTAATATGTATGAAATTAAATTATTCAATTATTATTTTCTCTATCAATTAGTATTAATAGGTAAAAAAAACTAAAAAAACCACGATTCAATGAAAATCTAAACTACATGTATAGTAGATATTGGCTCTATACTCGGCACTCAAGCAAGGCATCATACAGGTCCATGTTATGTAAAAATATTGTTTTTTCATGAAATCTGAACACGTGTACAAATTTTCAAGCACGGCTTGCTTCAAATGGAACGGCGAAAAATACGCCAAAAATAACGACGCAGTTTTTTAAAACGATAACATACCAACATTACCACAACTATTCGTACAAGTGTATTTTTCTTTTACTTATAAAAAAATATATTAAAATATGCGCTTGCCAATAAGTAAAAATATTGTCTTTTTTTTTTATTGATCAAAGGAGGTAAACTAGTAGAAGGACCAACTGATTGGAAATGGTTACCTTAACCATAGATATTTACGACACCAGAGGAGTTGTAAATGCGTTGCCAGCCCAGAGGGTGTATGGAAAGGGAGGATATAATATAGTGGCCACGGCAGTCCGCCATAGAAACCACCATATTATGGGAAAAGGATGAGTGGTAATAGGGAAAACCTGGCTTACATGTATCGAACCGGAACACATCATTAGATATTTGGCGGTTCGTCTTTGACAAGACAGCGGTCGCGAGCCAGTCGGAGGAAGAACCTCCTACCACCAGATTAGGATACTGGGTTACCCGCTTCTTACAGGACGCTACCCAGTGGCGGAGGGGAATAGTATTCTAATTCCGTCCCCTCATAGGGGAAAAATATTGTCATGCATTATGAAAAAGAAGTTTACTATTTCATATACGTAGGTATCAGTGGCGAGGCGTTCATACAACTCGATTCCCATCGGCTTGCCTAACTTTTCAAAGTACAAATATGAGACCTAAACAAAAAGCCCGCCTGCAAAATGTGGAGCTCCAAAAAACAAAGTCGAACAAGGTGTGAAATCTAAAAAAAAGGTCGCCAGGAAAATATTGGACATAAAAGTGCAAAAAAACATCTTTTGGACCTAAAAAAAAGTCATCGCCAAAATTCCATAGTGACATTACTAAATACCTTGATATCCTATACCACTTCTTTCCCTAAATATGTCGGCTTGCCCAAAAATTACCGGCTTCCCTAAATATACATCGGCTTTCCTTAATTTACCAGCTTGATTTACTAAAATTTTCACCCCTCGCCACTGGTAGGTATATATACGAGGTGTGTTCAAAAAGTAAGGTGACTTTGTATTTTTAAGAAAAAATATTTATTTATTTATCAATATTTATGTTGTCCCCTTCAAAGTAATCCCCCTCAGGTACAATACACTTATGCCAACGGTTTTTCCAATCGTCAAAGCACTTCTCATAAGCACTTTTCGGTATAGCCTTGAGCTCTTCCAGCGATGCAGTCTTTATCTCTTCAATCGTTGCAAATCTCCGTCCTTTCATAGGTCTCTTTAGTTTTGGGAACAAGAAAAAGTCACATGGGGCCAAATCCGGTGAATATGGTGGCTGAGGCATGATTGTGGTGTTGTTTTTGGCCAAAAAATCTCTCACCAGCAAAGATGAA
>JAKGSA010003212.1:0-10005 GCA_033558755.1 Philaethria dido
CTTATTTACTTCTTAGTAAACAAGTATATCGCGATACACCGGCTTCTTTGGGGCGTGAATTTAATTATTCCCGTACAAGTTCATGATATAAATATATTACGAAATACGTGCGAGTGGTTATTTTTGTTCATAATTTGAAAATATAAAAGCTTCTACAGGTAAAAAAATGTGGGTTATTTTCTTTTGGACATAAAAAATACGTCATTTTGAAATTTAAGATATGTATGACATTTTAATAACCAATCAATAATGGTCATCATAGCATAATTGGAACGTTCTTACCTAGAGAACTGCTGGAGTTATGTGACGATAAAAAATAAAGGCAATTAACTACGATGACAGTGGAATATGAGTTACTTGAAAACTGGAGTTTCGACATAATTGCATTGTAACGTGTAATTCCGCTCATCAAGCAGTCCTGTCGAGTTAAGATATAATTGGGAAGAAAGTTTCATACATCTGAAAATATTATAAGGAAGAAAATTTTTACCATTTAGAATTAGTGATACAAAAGATTTTGTACATATTATTTTCTCTCGATTTTTCCCGCGTGTTTTGTTGATAAAAATATCAAATGTTATTGTTACTTAGAAGCTTTGCTCCTGCAAAGTTTCATTTTAATGGGTTCAGTAGTTTTTACGTGAAAGAGTAACAAACATTTCTCCATCATTACAATCTTTCACATTTCTAATATAAGTAGGATTTTATAACATAGTCCGTTTCCCCGAATGGGATTCGAATACGTTAAGTATTCGAAAACAGTCAAAACATCTCAAATACTCCAAGACGGCAATAAAAGTAAGTATCTCTTGGTATTCATAATTATCAATTCATTTATCTGTTAGGCTCTTCATCACAGCTTGTTGCTTCATTCCATTTGGAAGTTGGATCGTGTCCAGCAACCGCTAAACTTTAATTAAATTACTGTGTTTTTTTTTATAAAAACGTGATTTCGATTCTGAAAAGCGGTATTACAAGCCATAATGGAAATATATTTCTGTTTCTATATTCAATTATAAAAAATCGTTAACAATATTTAAGCTGTAGAGAAACATATAACCAATAGAGGCTATCAAGAAGTGGGATAGAGTTTGACTGCGAGGTTGTGGGTTCTATTACTATTGGGGGTATGATTATATTTATGTTGCTGCTGCAACGTTGCTATTCTGGATACAGCGTAAAGCTGTACTAAAAATATATATGATAAATAAAATAAATATAGATGAGGATGTAGCTCTATAGGAACACATAACTAACTTGATTAGAACGCTCGGATGCTTTCCAAGAGGTATAGGTTCGAGTGCTACGTTAATTTTTTTATAACTTTTCCTTAAATATTTACTTCCTAAGTGTATGAATAAAAATATAAAAATGACATCAAAGCTTTTACGACTAAATTTTTAAATATTCAAAGTAGGCCTTATCAATATTCATTTATAAAAACGTGACAAGACTCATTTAGTCTAATAATATGATTACTTCTTTTTATTTAATTTTAGCGTAACATTTCGAATTGAAATAAGGAAATTTATATATTTAGAATATATCTATATATATATACTTTTAAGTTTAAATGCCTGTCGTGGCGCAGAGGCACAAGCGTGCGACTGTAAACGCGACAGGTTGTGGGTTCGATTCCCACTCCAGGAAATGTAAAATTTAGTATTTTCATTTCTTGGGTTTGGTAACAAGTAAAGCGCGGCGTTGAGTTCCGCCACTCAACACGCAATGCCTCAATTTGGCGGAAAGTGGGGAACGGAAATGTTGGAAGAGAATGGAGTGTCTTAACACTAGATTCTCTGGTTCTCTCTGACTACCCCGCTATAATCGGGATACAGCGTGAAATTAAAAAAAAAAGGGTTAAAATGTGAATAAATTTGACATTTAGTGGAAATTTCGATAAAATCTTAAATAAGCTTAAAGAAAATTGAAACGATGAGTGCAGAAACAACGTAAATACGATACGTAGATACGTATGATTTAAACTAGCTTATTTAGAGGAGATATACACTTTTTTCTACCTTCTGCAAAGTTTGAAAATACGGACTTATGTTGGACCTAGGTTTTACAAAGTTTATTAATTATCACTTTACTATCCATTTTCCGCTTTCTTGAAGATATTGTACACTGTATACTTTTGTATACTGACTGTTTATTTAAATTTTTCTACTCTGGTAAAACAAAGCGCGGTGTTGGATTCCACTACATCACACGTAATGTATCGAATTCATGAGAAAAGCCACAAACGGAGTATCCTGACATTAAATTCTCTTTGATTACTCTGGCATTCAATTTGGACTTCAACACACATGAATCCTGCTGTGTTATATAATCGTGTACGTACGTCCTATACTATTTAGATATCCCATTTATCACATTTAGTTAATTAGTAGCCCACTAACAACACCAAGTTACATAACTTTGTTCCATTGTGGATACTTGCCTTGACTTAGTTAGCGAGTTGGTAAGATAGCGCTGTCAGGAACGTAACAGCCCCAACAACGGCTTATCTACTACATTGTAAAGCCTACCTGTTGCAAGTTGCATTCACTTGTTTTCTTGTTCTCATTAGAAATGCTACTTCTATTCATATTATATTATCAACGACGTACTGCTTAACTAAAGTGTAGGCCAGTTTTAAAAACTTTTTGCAATTGTCAGCTTGCTATTAGAATAACGCCTGTCGGGGCGCAGAGGCACAAGCGTGCGACTGTAAACACGACAGGTTGTGGGTTCGATTCCCAGTGGAGTGTCTTAAGGAGTGTCTTAACGCTAGGTTTCCTCTGCCTACCCTGCTATATGCGGGATACAGCGTGAGGCTATGTATGTTTATTAGAATATTGAAATTTAAAAATAAACGTTTTGACGTCATCGTGCAGTTAGGCCGTGTATGAAATCCGAAATGGTGTCAAATTTTGCTTGTGGGAATATTTGTATTTATCATAAATTATAAGTATTTTTCATTATTATTACTATAAGACTAAACAATCATTTAGAAATTTTACATTTAAATTTAATAAGCCATCCATTTTCAATTTCGATTTTACAATTCACTCACATTTAAGTATATTTCTTAAATTATTTACAATGTTTTTCTTTTTCTAATATAAAAAGGAATTTAACACAACCTTCCGCATACCAGTGTCTAGTGTCACGACAATACGTTCTCTTCTTTCCAACCGAATTTAAAACAGTGCGTATTGGGTGGTAGAACATGATACCTGTAGAAATGGACATAATTTAAACATAATGTTCCTCCCTAGTAATGATTGAACTACTAGGCAATGATAGCCTCAACCTATATTATGAATACGTTTTAGCAAACAGTTCACTACTGTCTGCTCGCAACATTGAATATAGTTCCTCATAAAACAACAGTAGCTCATGGAAACTAATGCTATGACATATAGGCGATATATTGCATATTGTCTTTATGGAAATTGAAATGGAATATTTCCATAATAGCATTCTCATTCCTCACTGGGTCAAAGATACTTTGTCAATGTTAGTGATAGTTGCTTTCATAAATGACGTTAACTTAGGTATACGATAAATCGATTTTACCTTCGAATATTATTTTGCGGACAAATCGATTTATCTTCTCTCAATAAAGTAGTGAACAAACTTTGTATGACCAAATTGGAATACAGAATATTTGTATATGTTCAAAAAGCGTTGCCGCTAGAGGATATGTTGATATTAAATAACAAACAATCTGGCGACAACGTTAACCGTCAATCAATTTCAACTAACAATAATGAATAATAATTGCATATGCCGATATATTCGCACCTATTAACTAAATAGCCATCATAGCGTGCAGTTGGACACAATCTAACACGATTGGTTGTGGATTCGATCCCAACTCGGGGGAGAGATCATTTCTCCGTTCTAGTAAGGTAAAGTTCGGCGTTTAGTTTCGCCACTTAGCACGCGTTGTCTCGTATTCGGGTGAAGAGCGGCGAACGCAGTGTTTTGACTTGAGCTGCAAAGAATGAAAAATAAAATTCTATTAGACATAAAAATATACTAAATGATGGTTAGGGACTATTGAGCAATGTTTACTTCATTATTTTATTACGGCTCACGTGATTCACAAACAAACTGAAAACAATTCGAAACTAGAAAAATATTTCATGTACAGATTTTAGGTCATAGCAAATATGTCATAATAAATCCTTAATATTCCATGTATTCGCCCCGTGCTGTTGCTGGGGAAGGAACTCGGAGCATGGGTTTTGCGACTCAAGCGTAGCTTTGAGAGGGGTTTTCATCTCGTTTAACTATTTTTTTATAGATTTTTATACGAGCATAATATATATTTATTTTCTATATTCACTTATCTTTTGTCAGGTGTACACCCATTTAAGAAGTATTGCCCTTATAATTACTATTTATCGGAACTGAAAAAGGTATGAGATATTTAATTTCAAACTCAAAAATCTTAGGGACAGATGTATTTTTTGTAGAAACTTTGTACCTAAAATAAACTAAAAATAATAAGCTTCCATCACATTTATATATGAGAGTTACATATATATATATATATATATATATATATATATATATAAGAAAGATATATATATATATATATATATATATATGTGTGTAGTGTATTATTTCTTGATTTTAAAATTTTCAAGTAAGTTATACGTGTAGTGTAATATTAGAAGCCAGGAGTGGAGTAAAATCGATAGGTGATAACATCTTATCCCAATCGGTTTTGCTCTGAGAGCACTTCCTTTTATGGATTTTCTTTAATGGATTTTCAATGTTTATTAGCGATACGTCACGTAATTGCAATATGACAGTATAATTATAAAAAGGAATAAAAAGGATATAAAAAAAGTTACCTTACAGATATTTTAAGAAAAGAATGAAAATTACTTTTGTTAAGCCAGTCTTTTTCTATTTATTAGTTCTTCGTCTATAATTATTATAAAGTACTGAATATTATGGTGGTACATATAAAAATATTTAGCTTATAGAGAAATATTATATAGAAACAGTATATAAATTGCGTTACCCTTATAAAATTAAACCAATAACAGAAGAACTATTTGAAATCCAAATATAGGTACTACAAAATCAATATACAAAGCGTTGGTTATAAGTAATAGGAAGAAAAAGCTATACATAGTATAAGAAATGAAATATACAACGGACATGTATTATTAATAGTGCACTTACTTGCTATCTCGAGGTAATATCGTACGGTTGTTCCGTTTACATAACAGATGGGCAGCCTTCAAATTGTGGTGTGTATAGCTACTGAATCCTAACTGCAGAAGCTAATATCGTTCCAACATTCCGCACCACCACACTGTCTCTAACATAACTCAGTTATTTGTATTGACTTTAGAATTATATATACATACATACGTATCGCATATAGGGGTCGTATTTTATAGTGTGTGGTATAAATGCAATTTGTACGTGGGACGAGGTCGTTATCCGAGCTTTAAGCAAGCTCTAACAAGAGTTGATTAATTTGGTAGACGGTAACTGTCTAACTTCTCAATGTTAGTAGATTGCATTCTACTGCAGTTGGGAACGCAAATACGACATTACGAACATGTATGCTTTCACATGTTGTTTGTCATTAAGATTTCCGGAAATAGAATTATTTTGTTCCCTAAAATATATATAGATTTTATGATTTTGATGTAATGTTGCCAATTTGATACAATGTTGTTTTAAAACATTGTTTTTTTAATGATTAAAATATGAAATTAAAAAGTTAATGCATATTACTTTTCCATATCCAAATACAAGACGGGTATTTGGTTAAAAATCATAGTCATGAAGTTTTCTTCTATAAAAATATTGAACAGAGATTTATTCAATTGATTGCTTATCTTCGTATTCTAACACACCTATTGGCAATTTTAGTTAGCGGGTTAAGACACAAAAACGCCAATACCGGCGTTCTTTTTTATTTTCAAAGATGTTTGTAATAAATTTTGGGCAACTACTAATTCAAGTGTATAAAAGTGTGCAGTCAAAGCCTACTATAACGAAACGGTACACGCCAGTTTCTATACCGCAGTTAATTTCTCGCATAAATTTATCAAAGTTGGTAACTTCCACAACTTAGTGTTATGAAGTTGTTTCTTCCAAACTTTATGCGCACTTTGATGCAAATTTCAGGCTTCCGTTATTTTCATAAGTGAAACTTTTCAGTTTATATCTAAATTTATTCGTGTAGGTGGATTTTTGTTTTCATTTTTTTGAAACCAGTGGACTATATAATTTATTTTCTTAACTTCACGCTTTATCCTGCATATAGCAGGGTAGGCAGAGGGAACCGGAAGAAACCTAGTGTTAAGACACTGTTCTCTTTCAACAATTCCGTTCTCATTTTTCGCCGAATTGAGTTCATTGGGTAAGCTGCCAGTGGTAGGAAGTTCGTCCTCCATCTGGCTCAAGGGATCACGATTTATGTTTCGTAAAGACGCAACCAAGCAATATCTTGGCGGTTCTGGTTCGATGGCATGTAAGCCAGGTTTTCCTTTCTATCCATCCTTCCAGCCGTATGAAACCGATAGCGGACCGCCACATTATCCTCCCTTCCATCTTGTACCTTCTAGGTTGGCAACGACATCTCGATGTCCTACTCCTCGATTGCCATATTCGGTATCCATAAAAGAAAAAAATATGAGGCAAAGCCGCAGTCAACGCCGCGCTTTTGCCTTTGAATGAACTATATAATATTTAAAATAATAGAGAACTGTTTATAAATTTGTATTATTTAGCTTCACGCTTTTTCCTACATAACAAGTAGATAAGACAGGTAGATAGAGAGCTCAAGACTCCAAGTTTTCTAAATTTCCGCATGCATTCGATAGATGAATTAATATTAGGTAATTGCTGTTTCTAGTAAATGGGCGTAATGGAACATAAAAACATATATTATAAAATTTGAAATTTTAGCTAATTCGCAATAAAAATAACATTAGCGTAGATTGTTATATACACTTAGAGCAAAGGGATGAGCCTTTATCGGACTATTTACTTCTCAAGAATTGGACAAAATATTCTAGGACCCATTTATTTACAAAGATATTGGCGCAAAAACTGTATTTACGTAGTATCATAATATATTGAATTTTTATCGAGAAGAATTAAATGATGCGCAACTCCAAACGTGATTTATGTTCAAAATATATTCATGGCAGTTCACGGCGCAAACACCAATTCTCTGGTAACCTTAATGCAGCCACTTTCGTTCAGAGTCGAAATCTAATTCAGTGTGCTTTGATCATCTAAAGTACTAAAAGCATAAGGGAAATAATTTACTTTTAGGTACAAATTGAGTTTTTCCCCCGCCAGAAATTTGGTGTTGAAAAAATATATCTATATATAAATACGCGAAGCAAAAACTTTGGACCCCTTTTTACGAAAAATACGCAGACAGGAGCATGAAACTCGGCACACTTATAGTTTATATATAGAAGGAGAGTAGAATGCTATTTTTTTTAAATAATGCATAAAAAGTATATTAAATTAATAAAATAAATGTTACACACACTACCATGGTTTGACATCCATGTTTATATAAAGTGACATATATATATATATATACATTGCTAAAGACAATGCGTTTTTAACGCGTCACCGGGGCCACTAGTACTTAAAAATACTTATATAACACCTTTTATAAGGCCACTGTTTTATAAGCATAGCATCTAATTGCAAATATATGATTGTGGGTTCGAATCCATCTTAGAAATATATTATATTTACATTGTTCAATTTGCTCCCTCTAGGTAAGTGGAGAACGGAATCTCTTGATACCAGAATTATAAACTAAGAGAAGTTTATATTATTTTATAATACTGAATTTAAGCCTCAATACGCTTTATCGGTTATTTACGAATCGAAGAAATACATAAATTGAAACTATAAATATTCTCCAAAGTGATTGTTAACTCTAGAACAATTATATTTTGTCAACTTCTGTCACAGCAGATTTATTTCATGTCATTTAAATTACATCTCGTTAAAAAAGGAGCTAAATGAAATTAATGATCTTTGAAATACATCATACTTTACATCATCGTACCTTAATGTAGTCATTGTCAAATAATTAAACAACGTTTTGCCTCACAAAAGATATCACTGTATTATCAAACTAAACAAACCATAATAAATTACTCAATAGAAATTTAATATAAGCTGTGTACAGCGTCTAATGGAACAGCGTCTAATGTAGGAAATTGAGTTACTGTTGGATTTTAAATAAACGCTTAAAAAACATAGTAAATTGCATGCTTGCGGTAAAAAAGACGTGTGGCACTCGGAGACTGCCGCGGTAAAGCTATTGCATAACATTTTTTATCAACTTATGGAATTATAATTATTTATTTATTTTTTTTCCTTTGTTGTTGATATTAATTCAACTTTTTAAGCGTGGTGATCGATAAGAAAATATTTTTTTTCTTTTATTAAATAAATGAGAAGTTAATATTGTTCAAAATATTTTTATTATCTTACAATACATGTACGTTAAATTAAATTGCTAAATAAAAAATAGATGGCAAAACTAAAAAGTATCACCGCTGTTCGGGTCGGAGTGGGGGGTGTTAGGTTATTGTCGTTACGGAATTTCTGGATTCGGTCTCTACGCTCAAGGCCCGCGATAGAAGCTAAGCAATAGCTTAAAAATATTTTGATTAAAGTTTTTTATAAGCATACTTGTAGAGATGATTTATAAGGATAAACATACTTGTAGGGTAGCCAATAGGCTATCCCAATGGGCAGCACTTGGATGTAAACGCTGTTGGTTGAGGGTTCGATTCGTACTCGGGGGAATGATTATATAATTTTTATTTCTCTGCTTTGATAACATTTTTACTCACTTACTGTATCATATTTTTTTAATTTTACACATCTTCCACTTCATATAGGTGTATTTCTATACTTTTATAATATTCGTTATTTAGATCGAACCCACAAAACTCGTTTAGCATTTACCACTAAATAAACGCACTGTAGAGCCATGCTCACTTATAATAAAGTTAACAAAACCGAAAGAAAAATAATAATTTCTTCTTGATTCTGTCGTAAGGGTTTTTTTCTTGGAAAGTTGGTAATAAAAATTCGTAACCATGTAATGTATTTACGATCAGTCTGTCCTCATAAATTATATTTTGACAGTTACAAGGCTATATGGATTGGTAAGCCCCCAATTCATTTGCCATGGGGTCTCGCCTATAAATATTCTACGCGGCTTTTATGATAACGAAGTATATGGCAAAAAAGTATATGTAAATATTTTTTTTTAGCTTCACGCTGTATCCCGCATATAGCAGGGTAAGCGGAGGGAACCTGAGAATCTAGTGTTAAGACACTACATTCCCCACTTTCCGCCGCATTGAGGCAATGCGTGCTGAGTGGCGGAACTTAACGAAGCGCTTTGCCTTGTTACCAATCAAAATGAAAATACTAAACTTTTACATTTCCTGGAGTGGGAATCGAACTCATAATCTGCCGCGTTTACAGTCGCACGCTTGTGCCTCTGCGCCACGACAGGCTTTATATATGCAAATATTTTTGCAATATTTTTATTTCCTTACTTGGATTAAAAAAACCAATGAAAGTATTTAAAACTATAAAATAATAGCACTGATGTTAAAAATGGGAATTATAATAATCGGATCGAAATACAGCCTGGCTGTAGCTTTTGACATAATTGAGAATAACTTTCAACTTCAAATCAAATCTATATAACAAAGCAAATTTAACAATTTTTTTACCTTGTGACATGTACGACTTGTTTGATGTATGACTTGTTTTTACCTTGTGACCAGTATAGATAAACACTTAACTAGAATTTAACATAAAAAAGAAACCGAACTGTTATGAATAACTATTCGTCAGATCTTGACTATATTTAAATGGTACCACATTAGAAGCGCTAGCTTTCGCTATATTAAATATATATAAAAAGAGAACTTCTTTTACAATAGGATCCCAGAAAACGTCCGAGAACTTTCCATTTTA
>JAKGSA010003215.1:0-10001 GCA_033558755.1 Philaethria dido
ATTTCGAGAAATTCTCTATTAGTACTCCTCTAGACTCCTTAAGTAGCAGGCTTCCTAATGTCTTTCAGCTTTCTATGGCTGTAGTTTCGCCTGTACGTTATCTGTGAGTCACTCGGTAACGTAAGCGTTTTTTAAATATTTAGACAGACTAGATCTAGATCGTTATATTATGGCCATATTATACAAAATCAAATACGATGATGGATAGGATGAAAGCACGCAATGCCTCAATTCGGCGGAAAGTGGGGAACGTAGTGTCTTAACACCAGGTTCCTTCTGCCTACCCTGCTATATGCGGGATACAGCGTGAAGCTATGTACGAGTATGTGAGAAAACTTTGCGAAAAAAATAAAAGCGACATCAAATAAAATGCACTAAACATAAAATAATTACGAATAACTCAAAAACTACTCGACATACATTAACTAAATTTAAATGGGACCATATCAGAAGCACTATTTATCATATAAAATAAGATAATTAAAATTGTTTCACCTATTAAAAAGTTATGCGGTAACACATAAAAAAAAATACAGTAGAATTAATAACTTCCTTTTTTAAAGTCGAATTATAAAATACGCCATTGCGTTGTATTTTAACACTTCGCAGGTAATATCTTCAAAAAGTGAATATCGGAATGATGAATTTATCTAACCTTTCAAAAACCTTTATCTGAAAATAAGAACATAAAGGACAAAACGCATGGACAGGTTTTAAGACGATTTTCGAATTTTATATTTTTCCACCTCAATTCCACTTATAGTGGGAAAACGAAATGTCAAAAGAGAACGGAGTATCTTTAACACTAGGTTCTCTGGTTCCCTGTGCCTACCCTGCTATGTGCGGGATATAACGTGAAGCTAAAAATATTTCTTCTAAAAACGTGCAAGTTACTGAAAATTTGTGGATACAATAACAAAAGAACGTTTTATTCAGTGATTTGTAATGTGTGGTATGTTTTTCAGATCAAAGCTAGCGGTGCTCAACAACCGGCACGCGTACTTCCTGCTCGTGGACAATGGTTCCGTCGGCCGGTATGGCGCGGAAATTGTGTTGCGACGAAAACTAGAAAAATATATTGCCGCACAGAAATTACACCCTTGTGAGTTATATATTTTATATATATATTTTTTTGCTTAATTCTCTTTGTTTGGGATTTTTTTTTAGAATATAGTGTTACACTCGTCTCTCTGTTCTTCCTTTTCCGTTTCTATATATATATGTTTAAAATATATTCGGTTTCTGGGCACATTATTTGATTAAAGCTATAAATATAAAGACATATATCAAGATAAGTTATAATATATATATTAAGAAAGCAATGACTACCCGCTAGGGATAAAGCGTGAGATTAGGTAAAGGTAAGAAAACGTGCAAAGAGATTTGAACATGGCTACACTCGACGACATACTGGATATAGAAGTATCGCGTAGTAGTCAGAGCGTTCTTTGGACTGGTTCTAAGAAGCGCGGGCTCAAGTCTCCACGCGTCCAAATTTTTTTTATACGGTGTAAAGGGTGTACTTCAAAATACTTTAAAGTTATATTATATATTATAGTATTTAAAGTTTATATTATATAATATAAGTTTATAATATATACATTTAAAAATTGAAGCTGCCATACATATGTATATGTACAATAATCACTAATATTTAATTAAATAACGCATTAGGCTAGACGTCCTTTCCCAAATGTAATTGAAACTGTGACTGAATACTAAACAGATTATTCCATTATAGTTTGATTTGGTCATATCGCTTTTAGATCCTTATTTCATTATTATAATAGCCCTAAAATAGAAAGGTAACGGAGCACAGAGTAATGTTTCACTAAGTTCTCTCATGACAAGTCACCTAGTGAAAAGTATATCAAAAATACTGTAATATGTTTTTTTTTTATTAATTTAATATATTTATAACGCATTATTATAAAAAAATGAGGCCTGTCATGGCGCAGAGGCACAAGCGCGTGACTGTAAACGCGACAGGTTGTGGGTTCAATTCACACGCGAAATGAAAATACATACATACATACATAGCTTCACGCTGTATCCCGCATACAGCAGGGTAGGCAGAGAGAACCTAGTCTTAAGACACTCCGTTCCCCACTTTCCAACAAATTGAGACATTGCTTGCTGAGTGGCGGAGCTCAACGCAGCGCTTTGCATTGTTACCAAACCCAGGAAATGAAAAAATCCATTTTCTGCAGTGGGAATCGAACCCACAACCTGTCGCGTATTAAATAATAATAATATACCAGAGTAAGTAAAGCGTAGCATTGAGTTCCACCACTCACAACGCTATGCCTCAATTTGTCGGAAAGTGGGAAACAAAAATGTTAAAAAAGAACGGAGTGTCTTAACACTAGGTTCTCAGGTTCCCTCTACCTACTCTGCTGTGTGCAGGATACAGCGTGAAGCTTATAAAGTGTTGACTTTCCAAACTCTTTCTCTATATAACCTTTAACTATGCCAAATTAGTCAAACATAAAAAGTAGTCAAAAATTTTTTATTCTCGTAATAAACAGATACCATTCATATTTCATTTATTATCTTTCAAAGTATGCAATTCAAAGTAATTGATTGGTTAAATAAACATCTAGAATGTTCGCGTCAGGCCGTTGCATCAATATGCCGGCGTTTGAGAGATTTTTTTTTTTTTTTTATGGATAACTGATGGCAAACGAGCAGAAGGACCACCTGATGGTAAGTGGTTACCTTCGCCCATGAACATCTACAACACCAGAGGCGTTGTAGATGCGTTGCCAACCTAGAGGATACAGATGGAAGGGGAGGACAATGTAGTAGTCCGCTATCGGAACCACTACATTTTGGGGAAAGGATGGGTGGGAAAGGGGAAAACCTGGCTTATAATAATATGGCTAATTAATCATCTATATACATTTGCGGCACCTGAATTAATATCTGGAGCGAATAGCGTTCCATTTATCCGTTTTCATACAAAATATCTTGGGTATTTATTGATTTTTCTAGTAAGTAATACGAATTGTATTTGTATTGTACTCATATGCTTTATTACAAAATTAATGTAGGTATAAAATTAATCCTATTTTAAAATTACTAGTGTCCCCGTTAATGTGTTAATAACGCGTTGTCTTTAGCAATGTATATATCACTTTATATAAACATGGATGTCAAACCATGGTAGTGTGGGTAACATTTATTTTGTTAATTTAATATACTTTTTACGCATTTTTTTTAAAAAAATGTTAGCGTTCTGCACTCCTTCTCTAATATAAGTGTGCCAAATTTCATGCTCTTCCGTCCGCGTAGTTTTCATAAAAACGGGTCCAAAGTTTTGTTTTGTAATATTTAATATTACATTTTCTAACTTATACTTAGCACAACCAATTTTCGAAGAAAAAAATCTACTTCTATTTGTATTATCCAAGTAGAACTAACTAGCTCTAAACGCCTGTCGTGGCGCAGAGGCACAATCGTGCGACTGTAAACACGACAAGTTGTGGGTTCGATATCCACTCCAGGAAATGTAAAATTTAGTAATAATTTTTTCATTTCTTGGGTTTGGAAACAAGGCAAAGCGCGGCGTTGAGTTCCGCCACTAAACACGCAATACATCGTGAAGTTAAAAAAAAAGAACTAGCTCTATAGAATGTTTTCATGTTACTTGTTTATCTACCAATACTCACCGGCTCGGGTGACCCTTGTTTTATTTTAAAATTGCTTCCCTCCTCTCCAAACACAAACGAAAGCATATCGTAATACCATAAATGCGGTGTGTATACCTCCTCGGGGTTCGTTGCCTGAGCTCGGCTCTCTTGTACCTTTTTGTACTCCCGCCGTACACAAGCTCGAAGACTCTCAATCTTTCTTAGAACATGTACTCTAGTGGCCGTCGAATCATATTTTTGTACTAATTCAGTTAATTTTGTGACAGCGTCGTGTCTTTTCTTCTTATGTTTGTATCCAGTACAATTTCTGTCCCACAAACAGTTTAGTTCTCTGTACATTAAGATGAATTTCTTTAATAAATTTCGTGGGAATACAACATTGCTTTCTGCCATTTTGCCGTTCGACGAGCGGCGCGGCGCGCAGGTCACTGAACGTGTTGGCTCGCCCCTCCCCCTCACACCCGTTGGTCTCCCGTCTTTGCATCCACTGTATCAATCTCACCCGCTCTTGATAACTTATTTATAAAATTCTAAAGAGTCCATTTTCTATTTGCAGTCTTGATTGAATTAGTTTTATCAGAATTTATATAGATATTTTTTGTATACAAAATATAAAATAAACGTAAGCATGAATGAAATTTAAGATAAGAAAAATTTAGTATTACTTTGAGTTGTGCTTTCATGCTCATGCGATAGATTTGAATTTTTATACCATAGCTTCAATGTTAATTGCTTAATAAATGCTATGTTCAAGGAAAATTAGTCGATTTTTAAGACCAAATAATAATCCTAAAAATTATAAACTTATATAGGTAACATAAACATCTCTACTCATTACTCCTATAATATAACTATATGTCCTGAGAAAACAATCCACGACCTCTGACTCAGCAATCAAAATTGGTAACCACTGGGCAAGCAAGGACAATTATATTAAAATATATTTATAAAGTGGAATCCCTTCTACCTAACGTACGTAATAAAGTACGGACTTCAAAACAACACTTTGATCTTTTAAATAAAGTACTTTGCCATTCGTTTGTTTATCGTGTTAACCTTTCTCGTTACCTGAAAATTTCTCGTGAAACATTTGGACTTGCGTTTCTTTTGAAATTGGCGTGCCGTTTCACGATTATTACGTCTGATTTATATATAAATGAACGTAATAAAACTTTTTTGTGTTTTTTATCTTAAAAAATGCGAATTCGCTAATAATTGTTTCGTCTTCGTTATTTATTTTTGCGCTTATTATGTACAAAGTCTACATTTTGCGAGATTTGCAGAGAACATAGAAAGTCGGAGAGAGGTGACCACTAAGAACATAGTGGACTTCACTCGCAATATTATAAAAGATGTACATTAATTAATAATAATCAAGACTTTAACAAAAAAAGGAAACCGAATTCATTTTATTTCATATAATATGCACTAAAAAGTAACATTATTACAAATAACTCAAATCAAACAACTTCTCATCATGTTTTAATTAATTTTAAATGATCATTATGACATCTGAGCATTAGTAATGATATAAAAAAATCATCTCAACATCAACATCATTGATTCATAGCAACCGCATAGCATTTTACAGGGTGGTAAAAGAAAAAAATCGAACCTTCTCCTTCTATTTCTTTTATGGATTTCAGTTAAAAAAGCAACATATTCTTTGCACTTTCACCTAAAATCAATTTTCCACCCCATAATAAAGTTAGGTACCGATTATACCACACAATAGACAGTTTATGTGTTTTATGGCTATTAAAGAATTTGACCGGACCCAAATCCTTAGCTTCCTTGTCCTTACAAACGCTATTTTTAGAACGCGATAAAATTCACATAACATTAATGGTGTATTGGTTTTTATGAAGTCGTATATTTGTTATTTATTTATTTTTAGTTTCACTAGGAACTAGAGAATCTAGTGTTAAGACACTCCGCTTCTCTTTTTAACATTTTATTTTTATTTGGCTAACGCCTGTCGTGGCGCAGAGGCACAAGCGTGTGACTGTAAACGCGACAGGGGTTCTGGGTTCGATTCCCACTCCAGAAAATACAATTTTTCATTTCCTGGGCTTGATAACAAGGCAAAGCGCGGTGTTGAGTTCCGCCACTCAACACGCAATGCCTCAATTCGGCGGAAAGTGGGGAACAGAATTGTTGTAAGAGAACGGTGTTTTAACAAGGTGCTCAGGTTCCCTCTGCCTACCCTGCTATATGCACGATACAGCGTGAAG
This sequence comes from Philaethria dido, assembly GCA_033558755.1. NCBI lineage: Eukaryota > Metazoa > Arthropoda > Insecta > Lepidoptera > Nymphalidae > Philaethria > Philaethria dido. The sequence continues at coordinate 5,888 of JAKGSA010003215.1, forward strand.
TTAAAAAAAAAAATTAAATTTAACTTCATCTATATTAATAACCATGAAAATCTTGCAAGGTTTTTTGAACCACTTCGTGCTGTCTGGTTTACTTTAAAGCTTGCACACATGTCCGGATAAGGAAAAAGTATTTGTAAGCGTTTTCCTTTGTTTCATTTTTTTTTCAATTATACTTATAATCCTATTGATAACTCTTATGGCGCACTTCTGCTATCGTGTAGTAGATTCAAATTGTATGCACTTCTTTTTAAATGAATATTTATTATTAATGTATATGTCCTCCATTTACGATTGTAGTTGGTATTACACCTATTGAAGTATATTGGTAAAAGATGCTCAAAGAACGAAATTATGTGAGTTTATGTGTATAATAAAATATTGAACGGGTCTGATTTTTTGAAAATAAAAAATCACGAAACGATTTAAGACAACGATTTTTATTTAAATGAAACTAAAACAAAAATATCTATTAAAATATATAAAAACCTTTTCAAAAAATTTAATATTTTTTAAATAGGTCACTATAATTCTAAAGGTCTAATATGGTATAGGCAAAATCTTTTATTAACAGACGATGTTCCACTTCAGGATGTTTTATAATTTAGATCATGGTACTTTTATAGTCCCAATAAAAATGTCAAAGGTATTTTTAGCAGCCGTTTCACAGTTTTATTTCCTACGGTTAGTATAGTAAGGGGTCTACTTTTTAAGTCTCACCTCGTATTTTATGACCGACGAAATGTTACTCTTGTTTTAAAATATATGGGATAATATAAAACAAACTATGAAATTGTTAGCAGTGGTAGATCAAGTAAATGAGACTTAGATATATTATAATTAAGATTTTAAAACGCCTGTCGTGCGCAGAGGCACAAGCGTGCGGCTGTAAACGCGACAGGTTGTGGGTTCGATTTCCATTTCTTAGATTTGGTAACAAGGCAAAGCGCGGCGTTGAGTTCCGCCACTCAACACGCAATGCCTCAATTCGGCGGAAAGTGGAAAACGGAATTGTTGAAATAGAATGGAGTGTCTTAACACTAGGTTCTATGGTTCCTTCTGCCTACTCTGCTACATGTGGGTTACAGCGTGAAGTTAAAAAAAAAAAGATTTAAAAAAAAAAGAAACCGACTTGGAGTAATCTACACTAAAAAGTAAATTTATTACGAATAGTTCAAAAACTGGTCGTTAGATCTTAATGAAATTTAAATGAGACCACATTAGAAGTACTAGCTGTAAAAAGAACCATCAAAATTGGTTCTCCTAGCTTTGCTTGCTTAATAATGAAAAAGTAAAATTATTAATAGCTAATATGAAAACTACTGAACAGATCTAGATGAAACTTTACAGTAATATAGCTTATACATCACATAGACTACAATTTCTAAAGACTATAAATTTTAATATTTTTGTGCTCAACTGGCACGTTCGAAGTATTCACACATTTAAGATATGAAAATCATTTTCAGAAACCATTTTATATTCGTTCAACAGCAAAAATAACTTGTAACAGCAAAAACAACTTGTATAAGAATTTCGACGTTGCTGTACTGTTGTTATTTAAAGCTTAAAATAAACGTATAATTCCATTTTTCCGTACCCATAGGAATTTTCGAAGGTCCCCTCTTAATGCTCTCCTGCACTCCCCAGGGCCGTGCCAAATTTTAGCTTCCTACGCCCAGTACTTTTGGACTGTGTATTTTCCGGCTTTTGTTTTGTTTCAGTTAGTAACGGAACAGTTTCGTATATATATATATATATATATATATATATATATATATATATATAGCTGTCATTGTCACGTAAAATACGCTTTGCCTTGTCTAGTAACGCATATGTCACTTTATAAAAAAATGTCTGTCAAAAACACGATAATTAGTGTAATAATTATTTAATGTAATTCTAATTCATTATTATAAAAAGTATTAACATTCTGCACGTTTTCGTCATATAAACTTTAATGCCAAATTTCATACCCTTTCGTCCTTATACTTTTCGTAAAATTGGGTCCTATATTTTTCTTTTATATATAACTAATTAAACATACCTAAATTTTAGATCTTTTCTTAACTTTTACTGTCTCTTTTTCTATATAAAGAAGCCACCACAGCATTATTTGGTATTAAAATATGTATGTATATATATATTTTTATTTTCGTTGTTTTTTTTTTCTTTTTGAAAAACTTAATTGCACTAGATTTAAATCCCGCTACATGTCATGCATCCACTTTCACAGGTTGACTGACAGAAATTCATATTCAAATAATTTTATTCAAAGTAAGAAGTTAGATGCTTCATTTTTTAAACGTTAAATAATTTACCACTAATACAAATCTCTTCTAAAGATAAGTTCACCTTTGTCAACGAATATTTTTATATATTGTTCTGTGTTTTTTTAAGTGGAAGAATGTTCCAAAATAAGGTTTCATACATAACTAAATATTTTCTTATCATACAAACGAGCAACAAAAAATATTTTCGTTACATACGTAATTTGTACTTTAATCTCATAGCAAAAGTATGTAAATCTTTAGATAACATTATTATCAAAACATGACGTGGGCGACGAACGCCGGCAGTGTGGAACTTTTCGATCCCTAATTGAATATTCTTGTTATTTAATGTAGGGGAAAATTATTTTCTGAGGATGCATAAAACACTAAGCCCGTAGTAAATGACTAGAAATAGAAATTGAACGTGAAGCAAAAACTATGTACCCCTTTTGCGAAAATTACGCGGATGGAGGAGCATGAAATTTGGCACACTTATAGCTTATATAGAGAAGGAGTGCAGAATGCGAATATTTTTTTAAAAATAATTAATAAAAAGTATATTAAATTAATAAAATAAATGTTACACACACTACCATGGCTTGACATCCATGTTTAAAGTGACATATATATTGCTAACGACAACGCGTTGTTAACACGTCAACGGGAACACTGGTTACATTTAAATTATAAGCCAGTTGCCACAGATTATTTATTGAATTGAGAAATAAAAGTTATTTTTTAACTTTCGAGAGATTATTTGGGGTCTAGACATGGCGAAAGCAACTATCCAATTTAGCCAGACACGAATGATCTACACGAAAGGGTATATTTGCTTAAAAAATATCTTACTAACTGGCACATATATTTTTAAAATACAAAAGCAATCAGATATTATTCTATTAATTTCTCTTTTATTATAATCATAAAAAATATTTCATTATACTTGTTAATCATTACACTTGTTACTCTGAGCTGTATTGAATAAATATGTTTTAATTGGCTTCTTTGTTTGAAACCGTAATTGCTTAACATGCAAATAATGAAAATTATATTGATGTTTGCCAAATATCACTTAGAAATCTAAAATATATGATAATCTTATATTTTTCTACAAGAAAAAACTTCCAAGGAGTAATTCCATGGTTACCGGAAAATGAGCTTGTGACCCAAGTGTCGGCTTAAAGGGACCCCTTTAAAATGCATTAACGCTCCCCTGCGCTATATTGTCCGAGTTCTTCTCTCCACCCAACCATATTTAAAAAGATCCTTCTAATGCGGCCTTCGAAATAAATGTTAGAATTTCATAAATTGTATTTGTAATATAGATCTGATTGATGAGATTAGTATGGCATTACCTATTAAGTAAAGTCTGTGAATTGAATTACTAGACTTTTTTATCCTGTCGAACGAGAAGGTAAGAGGCATTAATTGAAAGGTTTAGAAATAGCTAGCTATGTTCATTTTTTTTTTGACAAACAATTATATCTGCCAATTTTTGTTTTTAAATATTTTTTGTAATCCTTTTTTTGCAATGAAACATCCTATCCTATGTCCTTCTACTTCTAAAATATGTATACAAAGTTTCATGATAATCGGTTAAATAGTTTTGGCATGACAGCATAACAAACGAACTTACATTCATATTTATAATATATATATTTTTTAACTTCACGCTGTAACCTGCATATAGTAGGGTAGGCAGAGGGAACCAGAGAACCTAGTGTTAAGACACTCCGTTCTCTTTCAACAATTCCGTTCCGCCACTTTCCACTTTATAATATAAGTAGACATAAGGAAAAATCTGCAAGTATATATAATGTCTTCCACAATTAATTAATACAAAC